>PVJD01006725.1:0-94146 GCA_004026545.1 Mormoops blainvillei | reverse complement strand
AATTATCATCCATCACTTTTAACATTTTGCCCCAGAATGTAGTATAGAAATGACACACAGTGGACTCACAGCAACAGTTTGTGGAATAAACAAATGAGTAAAAGTATGAGCCGACAAATGCCTAAATGAAATATTTGGGCTAAGGAAAATTTTTAAAAATCACTGAAAATATAATGAAATAGTATCACTGCTCCTTTTTAAAAAATTATATCAGGACTTAAACTTATCTGAAAAAATAGATAAAATTTGAAACCAGAATTTTCTAAATATTCTGATATAGAAGTAGGGCCAAAATAAGGTTTATCTTACTAGAAAATTCTCAAAGGCAGAGACCTAAGTCCACCATTAAACTATCAATATAGATTTATTGGTCAACGAAACTTTATAAATGGTTGGAACGTTGGGCTTAACAAATTAGGCAGTTCCTTCTTTCACATCAAAGACCCTATATTAGTTTTCTGTCAGTGCTGTGATGTACCACATCACTGAAAACTTATTGGCTTAGAACAACACACATGTATACTTTTGCAGTTACAGGAAGTCAGAAGTCTAAAATCAGTTCAGTGAACCAAAATCAAAGTGTTGGCAGGGTCGCATCCCCTCTGGATGTCCTAGGTGAAAATCTGTTCCCTACTTCTTCCAGTTTGTGGTGGCTGCTGGCATTCCTTGGCTTGTGGCCACATCATTTTTGAACTAAATAATAGAAGAGGCTGGTTTATGATTATAATTTCATCTACAGGACAGAGTAAAACAAAAACCCCAAAACTAGAGACTAAGTTGTGTGGCTCTGGGGTGGGGGTGACACACCCCCTACATCCCTTGAAGCCTGACTGGCACCTTACCCTCCCCACCACTTAAATTTCTGCTTCTGTAGTCATATTGCCCTCTCTCTTTCTACTTGTGTCAAATCTCCTTTGGTCTCTCTCCTATCAGGACACCCAGAAAATCCACGATAATTCCCTCATATCAAGATCCTTAGCCAAACATATCTGCAAAGTCTTTACCATGTAAGGTGGCATTTAGAGGATGTGGAATTAGGATATAAAATCTCTGAGGGCCAAGGACATGCCCCAATACACAGATTTCCAATCTGCACTAAAACATTCACTTAAAATTGTCATGTTTGCACATCACTTTGGATAAGCACAACCACAATATTTTAATGTAGCAATTATGTGGTCAATGTACACCCATAATTGATCACTGTTTCACATCTTGGTAGTGAGCTGCAGGTTCCATTTCCCTATAGTTTGATAGGTTCGCCATTCTCTCCTCCGTTTCCTAAAAATCTCATAAACCATGACATTTTGAAAGGATGATTTCTGATATCATAATAATGTTTTTGTCCCCCCAAATAACTTATTTTTGATTAACCCCTTCACCTGGCAAGTAATAAGCAGTTTCTAGGAACTTTGTGCAAGTCCAGAGTGGCCAAACAGCCAGTCCTGTACTCAAAGGAAATTTTCAAGCAATGACTATGCACATGAACCTGTCCAGGAATGATCTTCTTCTCATCAATGTTTCTAAATTGGGTTTTCATAAATTTTACACATGCACACAAACTGGATGTGTAAAGTGTACAAAGCAATAAAATGGTCATGTAAAATTTCCAATATATGTTAATTATATCTAAAATGTATTGAGATCATATAGACTAGAATAGTAGTCTATTAATGAGATTACCATTCTTAATTTTAATACATTTCAGAAATATGAAATTTCCCCAGTTTAATTTACATTCCCAACCAAGAAAAGAAGGAAAAAAATATGACACTCGAAACTGTCTTTTCTCTACTGCCATCCAGTGATCAAATAATCATATTGCGTATCACATAAAAGTTCAGTCATATTGGGTTAGTAAGTGGGACCACACATTAATTTTTATGGTTCAGGAATATTTAGCCCTATATCTGAACAAACAAAAGATAAATTTTAGAAAGTAAGACTCATAGTTACTTAAAGTTTCTTTTCTACCCAAGTTTTAATTAGTATAATAATAGTAATAACTAATAAGAGATTTGTCATTCAATCTTGAAATACTATTGTGCTCAACAACAGCCTAACCAATAGCATTTTTTGGCAGGGAGCTTGGAGAGAAGCAGAAGTGGCCTAGGTTTACTTAGAAGTCAGTACAACAGCCCCTGACTAGATGGGTAGCGTAGAGGGCGCCAGGGGCAGTTAAAGGAGACTTCCAGCTATATTGTTAGGTGGATGGCAATTAGGTGGAATGCAAGGAGAGCAGTTAGGGAGCAATGATAATAACTCAGGGTAGAAATGATGAGAGCTGAGACATTTAGTTGTTCATTCCTTCATATATATCAAGCATCTGCTATGTATCAGCCACTCTTGTTAGCTGTTAGCACTGGTACGTTTTTGTGTTTTTTTTTTACCAAAAATAATGAGATAAATTTTTAAAAATATTATTTATTTTGCTTTTACATTTACTTTTACAGATATCATTTTTGAACTAAATAATAGAAGAGGTTGGTTTATGAGTATAATTTCATCTACAGGACAGAGTAAAACAAAAACCCCAAAACTAGAGACTAAGTTGTGTGGCTCTGGGGTGGGGGTGACACACCCCCTACCTCCCTTGAAGCCTGACTGGCACCTTACCCTCCCCACCACAGGAGGTCCAGTGGCCACATCCTCCTAACTTCTGGTGGTCTCACTGTGCTGAGCTTTGTCTTCTCCTGGTAGAAGTTGCGTGACCTAGAATAGGGACCATTTTCCCTTTGCACGACCTATTGGAGGAGAGCCCTCCCTTCACATGGCCAAATCTTGGTCTGTTTGGGCCTAATTAACCCTACTGGCCTCATCCTGATGACTCCCTGGAACCTTGCCCCAACACAAAGGTGTGTGAGCAATCAGTGGTGGTGGCTAGACTTGGCATACCCAGGGAAATTAGCTGAGTAGCCTCGGCATTGGCATTAAATTTAACCTGTATCAGTCTGGTGAATATCACTCACCCTTACCTGGTGACTCACTGAGAACCTGCCTCATGCAACTAGAGTGCCGCAAGAGGCTCTTTCAGTGACTGAGTCTAATAGGCAGTAAGCAGGTAGGTGGAGGCCTGCAGAGGTGTATCTCAGGATGCGTTGAGACTTCTGCTGACTTTCCCCTGGGCCTGATCCTGCTAAAAGCTGGCCTTTGGGAACAGCTTAGTTCTTCAGGCCCAGCAGAAGCAGCCACAGACTGTGGATTGCTTGTAGTCCCAAGTGGGTTGTTTAGGACCAGTCACAGGCAGCTTCTGACATTGGGCTGCATCAGAGCTCCTCCCAAGAGGCCCAGAACCAACACATGCAGTGGCCAGTTTCAGGTGACATCAGAGCAAGATTCAGTAAGGTTCACAAGTGGCAAATGCAAAGAAAGATCTCAGCAGGCACCAGATCTACTGAGGCAAATTCCACCTCATGTGGTCAGCACCTGCATAGCAGCTTGCACACCATGGTTGATGTTGAGGCTCACATTCAGCCAGCCTGATGGCCCATCCCATGCAATAATGCACCAATAGCAGTCAAGACTCAGTTATAACAGGAGGGCCCACATAACCCACACGAGGACCATTTCTGATCCAATCAGCTTGGGTGATCGAGGAGACTGCACCACTGGACCCCACAGGGTGCCTACTACATTAGACCACCCCATCAACACTGGGGGTCATAGAAGATCTATGTAATACATATAAACAAACATAAAAAGGCAGCCAAAATGGGGAAACAAGGAAGCTTGCCCCAAATGAAAGGATAGGAGAAATCTCCAGAAGAAGAGAGAAATGAAATGGAGGCAAGCAACTTATCAAATACAGAGCTAAAGTAATGGTTATAAGGATGCTCAAAAGCACAAAAAAGCACACAGGAACCATAAAAAGAGCCAGTCAAAAATGAAAAATACAATATCTGAAATAAATAATACACAGAAAGGAATAAACAATGAGTTGGATAAAGCAGAGGTTCAAATCAGTTATTTGGAAGACAAGGTAGGAAAAAAAAACCCAATAAGAGCAGCAAAAAGAAAAAGTAATTTTTAAAAAAGGATAGTTTAAGAGACTTTTGGGGCAACACGAAGAGTATAGGATCTGCATCACAAGGACACCAGAAAGAAAAAGAGAGCAAGGGATCAAGAACCTATTTGAAAAAAATTATGACTGTAAACTTCCCTAACTTGGTGAAGGAAAAAAACATAAAGACATACAAGTCTAGGAAGTATGGAGAGTCTCAAACTGATGAATCCAAAGAGGTTCATGCTAACAAACATTATAGTTAAAAATCACTAAGTTTAAAGACAAAGATAGCATCTTCAAAGCAGTATGAGAAACACAGTTACTCACAAGCAAGTTCCCATGAGACTGTCAGCTGATTTCTCGCCAGAAAAAATTCAGGCTAGAAGGCATTGGCATGAAATATTCAAAGTGATGAAAAGCAAGGATCCACAACCACGACTACTTTACACAATCAGGCTATCATTAAAATTGAAGAAGAAATAGAGCTTCCCATAAAAGAATAAACTAAAGAAGTTTGTTACCATCAAACCAGTATTACAAGAAATGTAAAAATGCCTTCAAGAAGAAGAAGGAGAAGGAGAAGGAGAAGGAGAAGGAGAAGGAGAAGGAGAAGAAGAAGAAGAAGAAGGAGAAGAAGAAGAAGAAGAACAGGAACAGAGGAACATAGGAAAAAGAATAAAATGCCAATAAATACATACCTATCAACAATTATGCTGAATGTAAATGGCTCAACTGCTCTAATCAAAAGACATAGGGTGGCTGAATGGATAAGAAAACTAGACCGACATATATGTTGTCTATAAGAGACACACCTCAAAACAAAAGATACACACAGACTAAAAGTAAAGGCATGGAAAAAGATATTTTATGCAAATGAAAAAATAAGCCGGGGTATAGCTCAAAAAAAAAAAAAAAAGACTTTAAAGCAAAGTCTAGAATAAAAGACAAAGGAGAACAATACATAATGATAAAGAGAGCAATCCAACAAGAAGATGTAACCCTTGTCAACATTTATGCACCCAAAAAAGAGCACCTAATATGTAAGGCAAATCTTGATAGACATAAAGGGAGAAATTTACAGTAATATGGTCATACTAGAGTATTTTAATACCACATTGAAATCAATGGATAAATCTTCAAGACAGAAAATCAACAAAGAAATGGAAGACTTAAATGACACACTAGATCAGATGGATTTAATTGATATATTCTGAGTATTTCACCTCAAAATAGCAGAATATATATTCTTTTCAAATGCACAGAAAATATTTTCCTGCATAGACCATATTTTAGGCCACAAGACAAGTAATAAATCAATAAATTTAGGAAGATTTAAATTATATCCAGCATCCTGTCTGACCATAATTTTATGAAATTAGAAATCATTCACAAGCAAGAAAGTAAAAAAAAAACAAAACAAAAAACCAAACCCATGCACAAAAACATGGACGCTAAATAACATGTTACTAAACAATGAATGGGTTAACAATGAGATCAAGGAAGAAATCAAAAGCAACCTTAAAACAAATGAAGATGAGAACGAAACAACCCCAAACCTGAGGGACACAGCAAAAGCAGCCCTCAGAGAGAAGTGTATAGCAGTATAGGTCTACCTCAAGGAACCAGAAAAATCTCAACTAAAAATTCTAACTTTACACTTAAAGAAACTAAAAAGAAACAGTACAACAAACAAAGACCAAAGTGAGTAGAAAGAAGAAAATAATAAAAATCAGAACAGAAATAAAGGAAATAGAATCTAAAAAAAATACAAAAGATCAAAAAAACCAAGAGTTGGTTCTTTGAAAGGATAAACAGGATTAATAAGCCTTTAAACAGACTCACCTACAACAAAAGAGGACCCAAAGAAATAAAATCAGAAATGAAACAGGAGGAGGAACAACTGACACTGAAGAAATATAAAAGATTGTAAGAAATTATTATGAACAACTATATGCCTATGTTGGACAATCTAGATAAAATGGATAAGTTCCTAGAAACATACAATCTTCAAAAACTGAATCAGGAATAATCAGAAAAACTGAATAGAACACTTACAACTAGTGAAATTGAAGCAGTAATCAAAAAACTCCAATAAACCAAAGTCCTGGATTGGATGGCTTCACAGTCGAATTTTAATAAACATTCAAAGAACTGACACCTAGCTTTCTCAAAATATTACAAAAGGAATTCAAGAGGAGGGAAGACTACCGTGCTCATTTTTTGAGGCCAGTATTACCCTAATTCCAAAACTAGATAAGGAGAATACAGAAAAGAAAAAGAAATAAGAAATAAAATTGTAGGCCATTACCTCTGATGAACATAGATGCTAAAATCCTCAATAAAATACCTGCAAATCATATGCAGCAACATTGAAAAGACTATACACTACGATCAAATGGACTATATTTGAGGGATGCAAGATTGGTACAATATCTGCATATCAATAAATGTGATATACCACATAAACAAAATAAAGAACAAAAACCACATGATCATATCAAAAAGAAGCATTTCATAAAAATGCAGCACGCGTTTTTGATAAAAACTATAAGTAAAGTGGGAATAGAGGGAATATACTTCAACATATTAAAGGCCATGTATAACAAATCCATACCTAACATCATTCTCAACAGGAAAAACTAAAAGCGTTTTCTTTAACATCAGGAACAAGACAGGAATGCCTGATTTCTTCACTCTCATTCAACATAGTACTGGAAGTCCCAGCCAAAGCAATTAAACAAGAAGAAGATCTAAAAGGCATTCATGTTGTAAAGAAAGAAGTAAAACAGTCATTATTAGCAGATGACATGATACTAAATATAGAGAACCCTAAAGATTTCTCTCTCTCTCACACACACACACACACACACACACACACACACACACACAAACTACTAGAATGGATAAATGAATTCAGTAAAGTAGCAAAATACAAAAATAATTATCCAGAAATCAGCTCCATTTTTATACAACAATAATGAACTATTTGAAAGGGAAACTAAGAAAACAATCCATTTATAATTGCATTAAAAAAAAACTTAGGTATAAATTTAGCCAATGATATAAAAGACCTGCAGTCAGAAAATTATAGACATGGAGGAAAGAAAGTGAAAAAGGTACAAATAAATGGAAGCATATAATGTGTTCATGGATAAAAAGAATTAACATTACTAAAAAGGTCATACTACCCAAAACAATCTATTGATTCAATGCAATTCCTATCAAGATACCAATGGCCGCCCTGGCTGGTGTGGCTCAGTGGATTGAGCACCAGCCTGCAAACCAAAGGGTCACTGGTTGGATTCCCAGTCAGGGCACATGCCTGGGTTGCTGTCCAGATCCCCAATAGTAGGTGTTCATGAGGCTGCCACATATTGATGTTTCTGTCTCTCTCTTTCTCCCTCCCCTCCCCTCTGTCTAAAAATAAGTAAATAAAATCTTTTTAAAAAGATAACCAATGGTGTATTTTACAGAACTAGAACAAATATTCCAAAAATTTATATGGAACCACAAAAGACCCTAAGTAGCCTCAGCAATTTTGGGAAAGAAGAACAAAGCTGGAGAAATCATGCTATCTGATATCAAACTATATTACAAGGCCACAATAATCAAAAGAGCCTGGTACTGGCATAAAAACAGACACATAGATCAATGGAGTAGAATAGAGAGCCCAGAAATAAACCCATGCCTTTACGAGCAGTTAATATTTGACAAAGAAGACAAGGACCTACAATAGGGTAAAGATGGTTTATTCAATAAATGGCATTGGGAAAATTCAACAGATGGAGGACAAAGAATGAAACTAGACTACCTTCACGCAAGAATAAACTCAAAATTGATCAAAGACCTAAATGTCATTCATGAAACCATAAAAATCCTAAAAGAAAACATATATAGTAAAATTTCAGACATTTCTTGGAGTAATATGTTTTCTGACATATATCTCTTCAGGCAAAGGAAACAAAATAAAAAAAATAAACAAATGGCTTTTGCAGAGCAAAGGAAACCATCAACCAAATGAAAAGACAACCCACTGTATAGAAGAACATATTTGCCAATGATACATCTGATAAAAGGTTAATAGCCAGAATTTATAAAGAACTTACACAACTAAACATCAAAAACTCAATTATCCAATTTAAAAATGGGCAAAGGACTTGAACAGACACTTCTGCAAAGAGGACATAATATGGATAATAGACATATGAAAATATGCTTAATATTATTAATTATCAGAGAAATGCAAATTAAAATCACAATAAGATATCACCTTATACAGGTCAGAATGACTATCATTAATAATCAACAAACCAGAAGGGCTAGCGAGAATGCGGAGGGCAGGGAACCCCAGTGCACCGTGAGTAGGAATGCAGACTGGGGCAGACACTGTGGAAAGCAGCATGGAGATAACCTCAAAAAGGGCACAATGGATCTGTCTTATGACCCAGGAATTAGACTTCTGGGGATGTATATGAAAAAAACCTGAAGCAATAATTTGTAAGCATATATACACCCCTATGTTCACTTAAAGGAACTAGAAAAAGAACAACAAACAAAGCCCAAAGTGAGTAGAAGGAAGAAAGTAATAAAAATCAGAGCAGAAATAAATGAAATAGAATTTAAAAAAAAATACAAAAGATCAATAAAACCAATAGCTGGTTCTTTGAAAAAATAAACAAGATTAATAAGCCTTTAACCAGATTCATCTAGAAAAAAAAGAGAGAGGACTCAAATAAATACAATCAGAAATGAAACAGGAGAAGTAATAACTTCTTGCTTTTACATGAAATGTATACTTTTTGTTCCATCCAATAGCAATTCTCATTTAATCCTCAGTATAATATACAGTATGAATATGTTCTCTTTACATAAATAAATTTTCAAACAGAATGGAGATAAATTAATCTTCCCTTAGCCTTTTATAGTTAATTATCAACATTCTACTTTAAGAATTGCTTACTGACCCTTAATTTATTTACTCCTTTCTTTTAAACTTTTATTATGTAGTGGAAACTTCACATAAAGTTCTCAAATAGTAACACTGGAAAGGAAAGGTACACCAAAAAGGGTTCACCTTAATTGTAGCATGTGTGGGGCTTATTTTGGGGGTGCGGGGCAGGAAAAGACTGTTGAAAATTCTCTACATTTCACTGATATAAATCCAAAATTAACCCCAAAATGTCATGCTTATGCCTGGGTAGCAGTCACGAAGGACATGTGATCTTGGCACTCTCAAGGAAGCCTCTGAGAAACATAACCCGCTCTTTCCACCAAGCCATTGTTTATAACGGCTAAGGAAGCCGTTATAAGTTACAAGTACTCAAGAAATATCAGGTATTAACATGCACACCCACAATCAGAAATCTCACTTACTTTAAAGACATAATAGTTGGTTACTCTGCTTACTGTGCATGTATTTTAGGCAAATTAGTACTTCTCTCTTCCCGCTCTGCCTCTAGAGTTTATCCACTTGAATACTGCACAGGTTTCTAAAGCTTAAAGTGTCCACAAATTACTTTTCTATTCCATGACCTTTTCTTATCTGCTCTTCCCCTTCTATTCCCTTTTCTATTCAATGATATAAATAGCCACCAGACAGTTAACAGAAACCTAACAGTCACCCTGCTTGGAGAGTTTCAACATCCTTTCTCCCATTCATTTACAGTCTGATAGTGAGAGGGTTCATGTGGCCCAAAGATCAATCATAAAAAGAAGACATTGATTGGCTGATGATTCACTGATTCTTCGGACCTTATTGAGCTGATCCGGTGTGCCAGGCAATGAAATGGACAACAAGGATGATCGACTGTATTAAGTACAGAAATTATGTTTATATCAGCAGATGTCAGATAGATAAATATCATTGTAAGATCTATGATGGAAATGTGGGAAAAACAGAGGAGTCAGTTATAAATAGGGAGGTTTAGGAGTCAGGAAAGCGTATATAGAGGGAGGGAATCCCTCTGTGCAAAATGTGACACCTGGTAGTATATGCACTCAGCAGTTCATTCAAAAACAACTGTAATAGGTCTGGAATAACAGTGACAACAGAAAGATTAATTCTGCTTAGGAATGCACCACTGGATGAATATCCTACTATTGATAAAACTAATTGTTATTTAAAAAGTTAAAAATAAGAAGAATAAAAAACTAATTATTTTACTGTGAGGGCTACTGAATTGAAGAGTTTACTTTGAATACCAGTAAGATCGCCCGCTGTAGACCTCACGTGGTGAAGTAAAAAGACAGGTGGGAAGCTCAGTAAAGAGAACGAGGCAGTAAATATTGAGTTACAGGACCCTGGCACATAAGTAGCAGCTGACCCTTTGAAAAAACTAAGATCCTCTGAAGACTATCAGGGAAAAAGGGAAAAGATAAGGCTAAGGTCAGAGCCTTAAAAAACATACCAGCATTTATAGGACAGATAGGAAAATGAAGGCACAACCAAGGAGAGAATAAATAAATAAATAAATAAATAAGAAAGAAAGGTAACAAAGGTCTGTGTGTGTTCAATGTCATTGTCGATTGTTGTAAGTATCCTATTATTTTAAATATTATAAGCTTATATATGTACTTACACATATCTACCCAAAAGTGTTGCACTTTTAGAACCTGATAGGTTATAATACAATGTTCTTTATCTCTGCATGCTCTTTCTTTTTATAGTCACAAGATCCTCGTTCATTCTAAGATCTTTCACTACTCATAATGGGTAGAGGGGCAGAACAAAACATAACATATACTTTTTAAAGTCTTCTCTAATTTTGCTACTCCAAAGAATCTAAAATGAGAATTCAGTTAGCGCTGGCCTTATTTCTATAACTACACCAGACATGTCATTTAGGGGCCCTGGCCCAGCAGCTCACTTGGTTAGAGCACCATTCCAACGCGCCAGACTGTGTGGTTCCATCTCGGGTCAGCGCACACCCAAGAATCAATCAATGAACACATAAATAAGTGGAACAACTTATGTCTCCCTCTCTGTCTCTCTCTCAAAAATCAATAAGTAAAAATTAAATAAAATGTCATTTAGGGGTAGTTAAGACAAAGAAAGGTCAGTGTCAAGCCGAGGGAAGAGAACATTTCAAGAACAGACCTTCTGATCTCAGAGGAGGTGACAAACGACAGTGACCTCACCCAGAGCAGTTCAGAGATGACTAAATTGCAAAGGGGAAAGGTGAGAGTCAGTAAAGACAGTGAGCAGTCATGAGGCTGAAGAAGTTAATACGGTGATAACATGAAGAGATACAGTAAAACACCTTGCGTATGTGGTGGGAGGATGCAAAGAAACTTGAACACATGTGTTGGTGAGAGGATGGAGCCAATAAGAAGGCAAAGTTTAAAAACAGCAGAAGTAAACTCGGTGGGTTTAGGTCTCGGGGTTGAGGGAGTCAGAAAGAGGTACAATCGTACACAGGAGAGAAATCACCCACATATATGACTGACTTTTAAGAGCATTGCTGACTCTTTGACCCTGATATAAGTTTTTAGTGACACATACTAGGTTTCACTGTTGATGTTCTTATTGGTTAGCAACTACATCATTGTTGAAGCATAAGCTGTGTTCAACTAAACCAGTTAGGAAATAAAGGGCGATAATAGACATAGACTGGCTATCTATCATCTATCTATCATCTATCTATCTATCTATCTATCTATCTATCTATCTATCTATCATCATCATCTATCTATTATCTATCTATCATCTATCTAATCTATTTTTGCATAAGCTGGTATTAATTAAAGTTATTTCATTTTATAATTGTGTAGTTGCTTTTATTTTCTAGCCAAAGAGCTAGATTTTGCATTTATCCCTGTTGAATGCCATTTCAATAGGATAAACCCATCATTTCAACCCGAGTACATGGATTCCCTAATTCAGTAATCAGCAAACTACAGTCTGAAGGCGCACTGCCTACTTTGGTGAATAACGTTTTATTGAAATACAGCCACACCAGTTCATTTATGTAATTTCTATCGTTGCTTTCATGCTATAATGGCACAGGTAAGTATTTGAAACAGAGAACCTACGGCCCCAAAAGCTGAAAATATTTGCTATTTGTCCCTTTACAGAAAAAGTCAGCCAACCTTGGCATCTAATCCAATCAATTAGCCATACTTTCCAGCTAAAATATACAAGTTTAGAAGATATATTTTGCATGTCTTCATTCAAGTTATTAAAAATTCTAATCCCAATAAGATCGAATCCAAAATACTAATAGAAATCCCTGCTCATCTCGCCCTTGACTAACAACTCTATCAGTCACCACTGACAGAGGGATAACAGTGTGTTATCGTCAGGCTACTGTGGCTCGTTTTCACAAGGCTGTCAAAGTGAGCTTGTGATTTTCATGGTTGAAATCCATATATGTTTAAGCTCACACCAACTCCAGTTTACGATCTCAGTAAACCTAACAATTATATAATCTAAACTTTCCTTTATGACTCAAAGACATTGTTAGAAATATCAGCAATTGTACTGGGCTGTAATATAATGATTTCTTGGTGACACAGGAAAATAGGTTGAGTCTTAGTCCATTTGGGCTGCTGTAAAAAAAAAACAACAACTATAGATTGAGTGGCTTAGAAACAACAGAAGTGTATTTCTTAGCTCTAGAGTCCAAGATTGAGTTGCCAGTAGATTCTTTGTTGTTGTTGTTGTTGTTGTTGTATCCTCACATGGGGAAAAGGGACATCTCTCTGGTATCTCTTTTACAAGGGCACTAATGCTGGTCATGAGTACTCTGCTCTCATAATCTAACCGATTCCCAAACGTTCCACTTTCTCATATCATCGCATTGGGGCTTATGGGTTTCAAGGTATGAATTTAGGGTGCTACACAACATTCAATTCATAGCTGGTTATGACATTTTTCACCGTATTTAATGAGAACTCTAGGCCAGCTGTGCTTGCTTAGACCTTAAGAATGCTTTCCAAAACCTGAGTATATAACAGGAGGCAGGAAAACTACTAGCTGCCACTTCTCAGTGTTGATAGTGTGATAACTTGAACCAGTCCTGCTTGCTAATCTAACTGCAAGCTCCTGTTCTGCTGTGAATTTGGAAACCACATAAGCAAGTGGGATGAAATTACATGGGGAGTACAGCAAATGGCCTTTTAATGTCTGCCACATGAACTTTACGAACCCATTTATACACTTTGTGACACTAATTTTGGCTTTTAGGTGAATTTGTTGCATATTTATTAGTTCATTTTGTTGTGTTTTATGTAGCTGACTTTGCTGAATAGCTAAATTCTATAGGAGTAGGCTGATGCTAGATTGCTTATTAAATGTTTTAATGAAATGTAAAACTTGTCAGCAGCTTCTCACAATTGGGTCTGAAATGACGTGTTCAAAATGAACACAGCATATTCAACCCACGCTCATAGCTTCCATCCAGCAATTGTCATTAAGCTCCCATAGTCCAAAGAAGGCTGCTAGATTTCAAATTTCAAAAATCAAGAGTCTTAATACACAAACTTTCAAATCACATTTGGCTTACTTTTATAGGCAAAGCACTGACCCAAAACTATGTCTTTATAAAAACTCTACAAAAAAGTGCTCAAGTAAAAAATTTAAAATCTGAGAAACATCACTCCTTGTAATGAGACAGCTCATATGCCTTTCACAGACGTCTGTGTCTCCCAATTATACAAAAACCTCTAATTTTCACATAGCACAAAAGACAGTATTAATTGACCAATATTAAATTTAATAAATAGATGTCTGCATATCAAGAAGAGGAGCAGAGAAAAGATACATTTTATATGTATCATCAACACTTGTAATAAGCAAGGTTTGCTTCATTCCTGTTCTGAAAAAAAAAAATTCTCAGAAGAAAATACTGCCTCCTGTCTGTGCTCTTTTACATTTTAGTGTCTCATTGGCTTGTTCCTTTATTTAGGACTTACATTTGATTCTGAAATACTGTGTGGAGAGGACATTTCTGCTGCTGTATTTGCCTTGGATTCTTTCTTTTTTGCCATTATATATTACCCCTCTGTAGGTTTTTGGTAAATTGTCCTTCTCACAAGAGTTAACGTGCTCTGGCCAGATAGCTCTGTTGGTTAAAGGGCTGTCCCAATACGTGAAGATTGCAAATTCAATACCCGGTAAGAGCTCATACAAGAAGCAACCAATGAATACATAAATAAGGGGAAAACAAATCAACATTTCCCTGTCTCTCTCTACCTCCTCTCTCTCTAAAATAAATAATTTTTTAAAAAATGTTAATGTAAAAATGTTCCCTTTTAAATTACATTAATCCTGAAATTTAGAAGTTTGAAATAACTTAAAATGTTGTCAAAACTAGACAGGTTAATTTTGTGATTTACATTCTCTAGTGAGACCTCAGATACATTTAACAATTTCTAATATCTGGTGTTCTTAGCTGCAGAGGGCTATTCAGGGAGAGGAAACTTCAGTGGTATTCTGGGGCATTGGGCACCTAGTATTTGGAGATTTCAGGCAAGGAAAGTTAGGTACATCCTCCACTTTCATAATGAAAATGACTTCTGTGTCAATGTCCCTCAGGCAGTGGAGGTGTTGAAAGGCTGGTCTTGATCACAGCACTGGCCTGGTTGACTCTTCAGAAACACTACAGCACTCAGCATTCAACCACAGGACGGGCCATATCTTTCAATTAAGTCTTTCAATGGCTTCCCTTGCCTTCAGCACAACTTCCAAGCTCCTTAACATTACTTCCCAGGCCTTTCACCAGTGGACACTTGCTTACATTATTCTCATCTCCAAATCTTGGCAAGTGTTATTCTCTGCACTAGGAAACTCCACCCTCCTTCTCTGCCACCCGCTTTTTGAATCCTTCTCATTCTTCATTCCCCAGTTTGGATATCACTTCCTCCAGGAAGCCTTCTACAATCCCTAAAATGGGTATTAGGTCTTGTGAATTCCAATACTCTCTATACATTTTCTCCATGAAAGCATCTATCACACTACACAGTGGTTTCATGGTTTTTCACTTGTGAAATGCATTTTTTTGGAATAAAAATCTTAGAATGAATTCAAATATGTGAACAGAAATGTGGAGGCACGTGAAATTGTCCTGTTGAAGAAGGGGTGGAGAATCTGAAGTGACGCATGTCCAGCTTCCCCGTATGCTTGTGCTTTCCCCTAAGGCACTTCTTGAGAATCTTGGGACCCCCCAGATGCATCTGAAACACAATTACAATACTCTGGAACTAAGCACTTATTTTTCTATATTGCCCACTAGACCACAGGCTTCAAGAAGTCAGGAATCAGGTTTGTTTCACTCATAATGTACTTGATAACTGAGCATCTGACCCAGAAAGCTGAAGACATTAGACAAGTAATTGTTGAATAAATGAATAATAGTTTCAGCAGGGTCAGTGGCAGAGCTCAGGTTAAAGAACTATTTGTCCTGTCATCTTTAGACAGCCCAGATTAAGTGAAGAATGACCTGCGTAGAGATGACCTTAAAAGAGAGCAAGTAGTGCAAAGGATAACTCATCTCTTCACTAAAGCCATCTTGATCTTTTGTAAAGACCAGTGCATTACAGAAATGACATGGCATACAAGAGTTAGAAACATCCTACATTTGGTTTGCTTAAAAGACATTCTTATTTTAACACAAGGAAGAATTTTACTAAGGTGTTCAGGTAGTGCCTTTTTATGCTAATCATATCAGTCAGCAAAGAAAGTTCAAGAGTCAGTTCCAGAAGGAAAATGATTTGCATGATGACTCAACTCTCCAGGACACTGATATAAATATGCATATCTTTCCAGGTTTTTAGGATAAGGCTCAGAGTCCTTGGTAACGGTGTCCATTAGGTATCAGTAACTCTTGGGGATGTTGCTCCATTGTTTGGCCCTATTGTTCTGAAACAATGAATTTTTGCTTTCATTCACTGAAAGGGAAAATCTTGTAGACAAAAATCAATATTATTCAATGAACACATTATAGTCATTACTATAGCTCATAACCTACTGGCATCTTCTATTACATAGTATATGGACATCTGGCTGAATGAGCCTCTTTAAAAGAACCTCTATTAAACAATGTAATTTACAATGGAAAGTCAAAGGTATGTTGCATTTAAAATATGTCATCATCATTATGCTCCAGAAGATTGTGAGGCTTTAATACCCTTAGGCTTGAACGGGAACATAAATACCAAAGAACGTATGGTTTAGACACTAATCTGAGTCTTAGCTTTCAGATACTTTAATTTGTTTATATGTCCTCATTTTATCGCCTTCCCTTGAAGTTTTGATCATTGCATCGAAGTCTATGTGCCATCCTCATAAGGACAATAGAAACCCATGTTATTTAAGCTTGAGCACTTAAAAATTTAAGACCTCAACAACTAAAATTGCAGGCCTATAACTAGATAATGATAATGTAATAGATGATTCAAATATTAGAATATTAAGCCACCCAACACCTCTAGTTTCTGAAAGCAACACTAAGTCAAGAAAGTGAAGAGTACTTTTGTATTTTTAAACCCCTAAGCAGGAAGTTCTATCTAGTTTGATTTTAGAATAAGTAAGTAATGCTGTCAGTTAATTGCTGCCTTTTTACTTCTTGATCCACACTCAGAGCAATACCAGTTCTGGTCAGTTTTCATTACAAAAACACTAAGTACATAGGCACTAAAATAAGAATACGTGCTTATATGTGGTTACTATTGCCAAATGAAGATTTTTCTCTGTGCCCAGAGGTGAATCAGGAAAAAGATATCAAAAGTAAATTAGTTTGAGAAAGAATAATAAATATGATAGAAGGAAGTAGAAATATTCAATTAATTACTGCAAACTAATTTTAATCCTCTTAGATGTAGAACCTAGTTGACTCTTGGATACAGAGACCAAATTCGACCACCGCCCTCCACTGGGTCACCTTTAGCCATTGAGAAGGCACTGAGAAGGGCTCTACACATGTTTCTTTTGAAACAAGAAGTAGTTGACCCTTGAACAACCTGGGTTTGAACTGCACAGGTCCACTTATACAGAGATTTTTGTCAATCAATACTGTAAATCTATTTTCTCTTCCTAATAATTTTAATAATTTTCTTTTCTCTAGCTTACTTTATTGTAAAAATACAGTATATATTGTATTTTTACATATACATATATATAATACATATAATGCAATATATGGGTTAATTGGCTGTTCATGTTATCGGTAAGTTACCCAGCCAACAGTAGGTTATTCGTAGTTAAGGTTTTGGGGAACCACAAGTTATATTCAGATTTTTGACTGATGCAGGGTTGACAGCCTTAACCCCAATTTGTTCAAGGGTCCACCGTATAATATAACGAAGGCGTCAGTAAGGCCAGGAGGCATCAGCAGACCAGCCTGCTACATTCGATAGAAGGAAACTATATATTTTTTATCAACCCTTATTCTTTATTTTGGTGTCACTGCTTAGCTGCTCCAGTGATCTGGTGCTATTAAGTAGAGGTAAATAAAAAAGAAGTTGTTTTTTGTAATCAGGCTGGACAGGATCCAACCCGCCTCGTGCCCAGGTCAATGTGCTTGTCTTCTTTGTTCCGTTCTCTCCCCTGACACTAGGTAGCAGCGAGCAGCGTCAGCAGGGAGAAATCAATGGCACTCAAATGGAACGAGAGCTCCAGCATTAATTAATGGTTTCTAAAACCCCTGTTCCAGGGTCATGTCTAATTGTTTTTGTTGTGTTTTTGTTGTTGTTGTTGTTGTACCATTTGAAATCTGGGGGCCAGGTCATCTAAAGACGCTAAATTAATGTTTGGAAATTTTATCTTCTATATTTCCCCTCAATATATTCCATGTCCATGCCCTTCCAGACTATTTTACTCTGATAGTTAAAAGATGAAGAATATGGTCTTATTAATGAGGAATTAGGACATTTTGGGACAAGTTGAAAATGTCTGGAATCAGAACAAATGTTTAATTTAATAAGTTACTTTCTCTCCTAAGTTCAACTGTTGCTATTAAGATTTTTCCAGACAATGTCTAGACTTTTTCAAAGACCTTCTATTCTTACTCTCTCCCCCAAACTCTGTGGTAATGTTCCCCAATTTTTTTACATTATTGTCAATCTCTATTTAAGGAGCCTTTTCAGATTTTTTTTCTAATCACATCCTCTCCCTATAAAATAATAACGCTACTGGTAGACTCTTAATCTGTTTATATGCACTGGCCCTTTGGAAGACCACAAACCATTGTAATATCAAAGATTTCTTTCACCTCCCAAGATCTGATTTTGACCCTTTGGGGCAATATTGTCTCTCTTTGAAATGCATGCTGTATAACACTTAAGAGTAATCTGCCATTTGAAGATTCCCCAAGCTAACCATACATTATAAGAGTTAAAATTTTTCACTCTGTATATAACAGTTTTCTTTTAATTAAACTACCTCTTTCCCTTCCCCAGTCTTGTTTATCGAAAGAGACTGACATTAAGAGAAGTGTAGACAAATCTAATCAAGTTGTGTGGGTGGTATATGTCTACTCATAGAGTAACTGTAAAAGAGCTTGAGCTAAAATATGAAGAAATAAATCCAGGGTAGTGTTAAAAATTTTGATAAAACAAATCATCTAACATATAGATTAGATACAGTTTTTACATAGAAAAATAAAATGAGATTATTCTCCGCCCCCCCCAAAATATTATGAGCTGCACGACTTGGTTTTAGACAGAATCTTGGGTTAATGGGCAATGGTTACATACTTTTCATATTCTGTCCTTGACTTCTTGTAACTGACACTGAGAGGCCAAGGATTACAAAATTATGGCTATGAAGTCATGCAAATTATAAATGGTATTTTACTCTATGCAGCTGAAAGGGCACATAAAGTGCAAACATTAACAAAACTAAAAACTCAACTAGAAGAGGACTGTTCCTTTTGGAAATGTTAATGAGTAAAACAAAACTATAAAAGATTGCTCTTGAGCCTAAACTTTTCTTTTTTAAGTTTAATAAGAATATATTGTGCTTTAACTAAGTTGGAAAGTTATCCGAAAAGCACTGTAATAAAGTAATTCTATAAATATAGGGGGATCTTCTGGCTGGGAGTTCACTGGATGGGTCCCCTATAGCCTCTGCACACATACAGCACTTCAGATGACTTGGCCACACTGAAATTCACAGTCTACTTGGCACCAGAAAATACAATAAAGGTTTTTTGTTTGTTTGTTTGTTTGTTTCAAAGTTCAAAAACCTTTCAGTGAAGTCCAAGTTAAGGACAAATCGAGAAAGAAACTGATAAGGGAATAAAGTGGCTAATATGAATTTACCAGAAAACAGTCAAATATGGCCAGCTCCCACAGTGACGCGTTAAGATTAGCTTGGTGATCTCCTTAAGGGATGTGTTAGAACTTTAAGCAAGCGGAGGAAGAGAAAGACAGCATCGATGAACGAAAAATACAAAAGTCTATGGGTCAGTTCAGGTAGGAAGCAGAAACAGCTGCAAAATACTGGCAGCATCAGCTGTAGTTTAGAATTGAGAAATAAATCAACTTCAGATCTTGGTGGAGGCCCAGAAAATAAATAAACTCAATTAAAATCTCTGGGACCCGATGACCCAGGTGTTCTCCCCAGTGGAGAGAAAACAAACAAGCCTGCTTGGGACCTTGCTTAGAGTAGCTGTTTAAAGAGCTTCGCTTTTTGCAAACAGTTGGAAAGCCTTCTGTGTAAGAAAACTAAAAGCAGAAACCCGGTACCCATGTGGTACACACGATGCCCCATAACCCCTATTCTCCTAGACTCTTGAGTTTCTGAGCCACTCTGAACCCCAGTGGGAAAGTCACACTGGGGACAGAATGGACAACATGCTGCACACAGCCATCTCCTCAAAATAAATAATATACAGTTGTCGCTCTGTCCCAGAAGTGACTGAGGGACCGAGATGCATCATTCTTTCTCCCCTCACTAAAAAATAAAAAATAAAATAAATCAGCCAGAGAAAGTAACTCTTGAGTTCCTCCACCTATTATAAATGCCCCGTCTGTCCGAGTTTCAAGTTGAAAAGGTTAAGAGCTTGACCGATGGGCGGCGCAGCCTGCCACTTTCTGCAACTCTGTGGTTCTGGTATCAGGGACTATTGGACACTAAAATGACTTCTCCGGAGTGTAGGAAGATGAGCCACCTGACCCACTTGATCCTCTCCGGCAGACATCCTACACTTCTCAGTCCCATTCCGGAGAAAGCGGTTCTCTTAGGACTGCGGGCAAGCACGAACCTCGCAACCCTCTCCACCACAATGCATTCACACCACATGAAAGATTTCGAGAGGGGGGTGGGGGAAGAAAAGGGATGGAGGGTGCGATGACAATAAAACGTGATTTTGTTAATTTAAAAAAAAAAATCTGGGTCTCTTACCATCTCGTCTGAGGTTGGCGTTGCGCAAAGCTTTGATGGAGGCGCTCTGTGGAGCTGCAGAAGTGTCCCGATAGCTGCAAAAGTTTGCGAAGACAAGAGTGTAGACGAGGATGAGCCGGTGCATTGGGATCAGAGACCGAGGGACACCGTCGCTCTAAGAAAAATCAGGGAGAAGCTCCGGGGACTGACGCCGCGCCGCACCGCGCTTCTGCCGCCTGCGCTCACCCAGTGATGGCCCGGGGCGCTGTGCTAATCGCCTAGCTCTCCCAAACTTCCTGCATGCTGAACTTTCTGAGCGCGTGTGGGTGCCGCACTTCCTTGTAGTGCCGAGGGTTGATAAATGGTGACGGGACAAACAACAGGTTGACGTTTGTTCGCCCCCTCCGGTGGCCAGCAGCTGCAGCACAGGCTGCAGGGGGCGGGCGGCTGGGCTTGCGAGGCAGGCTAGCGGAGCGGCCGCGTCCTCCACCCCAGGGCTGCGGCCCCAGCGCTGCGCGCACTCGGGCTCTCAGCCGCACTAGCAGTTCAGCTCCCCAGAACAGGCTGACAGCCGCTCTGCAGCTGAACATGCCCAGTTTGACAGTGGACCAGGACTCTTCCCACGACCCTGGGCTTAACCCTAGACGTTAGATCAGAAAGGGAGCGGAGAGCAAGGTGGCCAGGAGGAAACCGGAGAAGGGAGAATCCCAGCGCTTCTCCAGAGGTGACTGGTTCATTTACCCACAAGATACAGCTCATGCCTTGGCGATAGCAGGGTTTGGAGGGGGTGGGGACTGGGGGCTGCAGTCGGAAGTGTTTAGTTTGCAATAAATCTTGACTAGCTCTCCTTAACCAAGATTTCACTCTGTGAAAAAGTGGAAAAATGCACTTGCAGAGGAGCTCAATTCTGTGCTTTCCTTGGAACTTCAGAGGGTATGTATGACCTTAGCTGAGTCAAGGTTAATTTTTCAGGGAGAACAGCAATCCATTCTTCCTAGCTCACAGGGCTCTAGTAGTCATGGGCCCATGGGGTGAATCGCATGCACAATACATTATCAAGGCTGTTTTTATATGCCCCGTCCCCACCTCCTCTTGGGTTGTACGGTCCTGGTGAGAATTATATAACATAATTTTAGTATATTGTTTTGTGTGTAGCTGAATCCAAGTCCAAATTTACATAATTTTTCAGCTGCTCACCCATGAGGTCTAAAAGGGTCATTTACCATTTTCTTTCGGGCTTTCTAGTTCTTGAAAGTTTGAGGTATAAGAAGACTTTCCACCTATAGAGAGCTGGAAGTGGCTGAGAAGGGCACAAAGTCCTGGAAAAGATAGACTTGACAATTGCACCATCCAATGCTTACTAGGATACATGTGTGCTTTCCACATACTCAAAGATTAATATGGTTCATCTCTTGTCTTTTTTGTCTAAAACAGTGTTTTACAAACTGCCAGTTTGTGGGTTGTGAAATTGTTTTCAAGACCAACATTATTATCCTTTTTAAATTAATACTTTATATTTTAGAGCAGTTTTATGTTCACAGCAAAATTGGCTGAAACGTAGGTTTCCCATATCCCCTCCGTGACCACACATGTATAGCATCTCCCATAATCAACATCATCACCACAGAGGTAGGTTTGTTACAGTTGATGAACCTACATAAAAACATCCTGAAATCTACTCTTGGTTACCTGTGGTATCCATAAAAGTTACATTGTAGTTCTTGTACTCTTGGTGGTGTTCATTTGATGGGCTTGGACAAATGTATAACCGTACATATTCATCATCATGGTATCATACAGAGTGTTCTCACAGCTCTAAAAGTTCTCTATGCTCAAGCATTATTCTTTAAATAAATAGTGTGGAATATAATAGCTTAGAGGCTTAATTATCAGGGTTTACTGAAGACAATAATGTTAAGTATTGTTTCAAACACATACACAAACATACTCAGGGATGTAAAAGTTATTTCTATGGAGCATGATCAAGAAAGTTTGAAAGTCATTGGAAAAAAGTTTTGAACATTCTATCTCCAAATATAAGCAATCCCTGGAGGAGAAACCTAGGAGAGGCATAAAATCTGCATTCAATCATTTATTCATTCAACAAGTATTAATTAGGCATTACATTTTCCCTTTGCTATCAGCCTAGTCTATAAACCCTGGGCAACAACATAGTGAAAGTGTGAGAAATGTCTTTAATTCACTGGAGTTTACATTCTACTGGAGAAAGACTATAGACAAGTAAAACATATCTATATTAATATGAAGGTCAGAAGTTGATGAGATTGGATGGTGGAGTTAATTAAAATATGTGATACCATTTTTAAAAGGTGGTTAGAAATGTTCATTAAAATTTCATACCCAGCTCCTGACATGAGAATATATGAAAAATAACAAGTATTGAAATCTTAAAGATGATTATTCATTTAAATATCTTATACTAGATATTAAATTTATAGTATAGAAAGTAGTGTTTCCAAGATACTAATAAATACTGTGTACCCACAAGGCACTGTGAATTCATAGTGTCAAATAATTTAGCTAAAAAAGTAAAAGACATCACATATAATCAGCATGTTCTTGATTATTTTTAATGTCAGTAAATATTCAAAATCAATGATAAAACCAAAAAATTAGGTACCTAAGCCTAACCAATTATTCTGAACCTAGTTTTAAATGTCACCTAATAATTAATTCTTACCAATTAAATTGATTATATCAACTAAGGTATTATTGTGTACAGAATAGTTTCTTTTGTTTTTTTAAATATGGAACGCATCACAGATTTGGGTATCATCCTTGCGCAGGGGCCGTGCTAATCTTCTCTGTGTCATTCCAATTTTAGTATATGTGCTGCTGATGTGAGCACTAGAATAGGTTCTTAATAAAAACACATTGAGAAAGTGGGAAGGGTCTGATATAAAGATAAAATATAAACTATTCCAACTTATTTTTCACATGTATCTCAAACTAACGTATCACAACATTGAATTTGCCAATATATTTTAAATGCCTATGGGTCAGTTAGAAGAACATGAACCAACAAAATGAAATAGATTAATAAATATTTATTACTACTCAGAATAATGTAAATCAACTATTTGGTATTTAGCCCTTGTTCAATGACATTCATATAACTATAAAAGCGGTACTGTTTAGAAATTTTCAAAAAAGTATGAGAGCAACTTATAACAGATTGATTTAAAATGGCATTTATCTCAACCAAATATTTTAGCAGTAATAATTTGATAGAAAAGGTAGGTAAGGATGTGACACTTTCTTTATCATATACTCCTTTCCTTACACTATTAGGACAAAAGAATGATGTTTTCCATTACATTTTCAAATATGCTTGGCTTCTTTCTCTCACAAAAGTTATGGTGGAAAAGGACTGAAACACAGTATGAAATCTTTGAAAACTCCTCATTCTACAAATGGCTCATACCAGAACCTTTTTTTATTAAGTAAATTTCTAACTTACAACTCATTGCAGGACCTTTTTCTTGACTGTAGAAGGGATGTTCTGAAGCCTACCCCATTCAAAGAGGACATCACTCTGTTATTATCTTCTTCTAATAGGTTTCAGAAAAATCAGAACACTCTGATATGAATCCTGCTGTGTCAAATCCTAATGAGTTCAGTCGACATTTAATTTCTGTGGGACTTAGGTCCATTCCTATAAAATGGAAACATTGTAATAGGTTACCTTCAAGACTCTTTCAAAAATCTGAATATTTTGTTTTATTTTTAAAATTTTACCTTTACTCACAATTTTTAAAAGATTTTATTTATTTATTTTTAAAGAGAGGGGAAGGGAGGGAGAAAGAGATGGAAATAAATATTGATGTGTGAGAGGAACATTGATAAGCTGCCTCTTTCACTCCCCAAACCAGAGACCTGGCCCGCAATCCAGGCATATGCTCTTGAGTGGGAATCGAACTGGTGACCTTTTGTTTTGCAAGACAGTACCCATGCTATGGAGCCACACCAGTCAGGGTTTTACTACTTATTTTTTTTAACCACATGCTATATATGTGTATTTATCAAACTCAAATGCATGTTAAATAGCTGTTAGAAAGTCTGATTATATACAAAAATAAAATTTTTCTACCAATTTTAAAATTCCATTAATATATAATAAAACTATAGCTCAAAGACTGGTTTAATCATTTAACATTAATATTTACTTTTATTTGTCAAAATTATATTTTCTTTTAAAGAACTCAATAGATGAAATGTATAAAATTACAGATAAGGAGAACATGTTTTAGTGGTAAAAATTACTATATAGATGAAATACAGTTGATTAAAAGCATGACAAATTTGGAAGAGAGATTGACTATGATGCTTTGAGACATTTAGCAAAAAAATTATGACATATGGCTTGACTCAGAAAAATTAGATTAAGTTCAGTTTATTTTCAAAATATTATAAAAGATTATGTTTGAATATTTGGTGCCAAAGAATGAAATTAAATATTCATAGAATTACAGAGTGGTAATTTTTCTAAATTGTTCCAAATGATTTGAAAGACCTAGAATACCAACATGGTTACAGAATATTTTCTATCAAGTGTGTGTAAAATAAAGTATTAAATTATGTCGACTCATCATAAGCATACCATTTTTTAACCCATCTGATGACTATCTTGTAATAATTAAAGTTATCCTTTTGCTAAACTCTTTCATATTTAACTGACTTGTTTGCCAATAAATATGTATCATATTTATTCTTTTATTCCCATTTTTATTAAGAGTAAAATAAGCTGTAGCAAGACTTTTTAAGCATCTTTTCTTTAAAAGTGTTACACTCTTTGTGTTTGAGGAAGGAGGAAATTACTTTGAAATTAAGGCTCCTTAGAGAACTAAAACAGTGATTTATTTAATTCATTTCAAAGTAACATTAATTTGCTTTTCCTTCCAGTTATTGAGGAAGCATATACCCAGAGGGTTGCTTTCCCTCCATAGACCATGACACTGAGTTCCTTCTTGTTAAGTGTTTATCTTTCAAACAGTAATTTCAGTGGTATATACTATGCATATACCATAAAAATACCACACAGCTGTAATGATGTTTCTTTCTATTTGGTAGACTCAAATGCACGCCTAATTTCTGTTTTCCAGGTCCTAATTTGAAGAGAATCATAGTATATGGTACTACGGTCATAGGCCCAGATTTGTTCAATTTATACTTCCCTGTATGGTTTACTCTACACATAATGTGTACACACAATTACCACATTTTACTTAGAGTCCTACATAGCATGTCAAATACAACTTATCCAGTTATAGTACTGACACATTCTGAACAGTAATTTTCATATTTGAACCCCTATAAATGGTTGTAGGTGAGACTATCAGTTTGACTCACTGACAACCCATAGCTTCAGTCAAACAGGTACTCTGTTCTGTCAAGCATTAGTTTCCTTTATTTCATTGAATTAACCAGTGATTCAGCTCAACAGAATAATTCATTAAGTTCTAAGTCTACCATGCAAAAGAATCCCTGTATCTACAATTTTTCTTGAGTTTATTTATATTTTTACTTTCATATATCCATCTCTGGATGCATTATCTAAATTTAAGCTTTAAAAGATGCATATGTTGCCTGTACTGCAGGATTTCTTCCTTAATTGATCTGGGATGTCTGCCAATCTTCTTTAGAATTCTGCGCTTTTATCTTTATACGATTGGCTTATGTCCAGTGAATTGTCATACTGTGAGCTCTCCTCTTACCTTGCTATTTCTTAAGCAAGAAATTGGTATTCAGTTCTTGATGTGTTTCTTTCCTTGAGTGAGAGTTTTATTTCATTCAAGAAAATCTTTTCTTATATTTATATCCCTTGCAGTTTCATATAACATATTTATTCTCCATTTTAGTCAAGCCAATATTGAAGTTTTTTATAAGACACTATTTAAAACTTGAGTATTTAGCCCTTATTAATGAGCAATTTTATTTTTTCTCTTTAGCTGATGTAACCCATCTAGTGTGTATTCTATTCCATCAAGCTGTTTCTTTTAAAACTTTGAAATTGAGGTCATCTTTTGCATCCTAAAATCTTGGTTAGTTTTTCAGACTTTCCTCCTTATATTTAATCTACTAAAGAAAATAACATTGCACTGTGAAAGAGAAATATGAATTGAAAGTGCTGTGCAAAATGAATAATATAGTTTACTTTGAATAAGCTGACTTGTAGTAGAAAAAAAATCTCAACATTAGACACTGACCTTGATTCTTATATTAGATGTTCTTTTTTTTTTCTTTTGAGGCCACAAGAAATTTGTTTCCTGAGTAAAGGCTGGAAAAGTGCCCCATTTGAAAATTTAAATTTCAAAAGGGAGACTTTTGATAAAAGGTAGTTAATATTCAGTTGTGTCATTGACATAATCTTATGAGTATTTTTCAATATTATATACTGTGACTAATTAAAGAATCCTCAAGTGACTCTAAAGTATAATATAATGTGGCATCTTTGAAAAGTCATGACATATATTTCATAATTATATTCTTTATGTTTGTGCATAAACCACTTTCAAAGCTATAAAAAGCCCCCTTTGGTTCAAGCTCTTATTTCTGATTTAGAGCTGACTGGAGTGAAACTCTAACCCTCTCAGGAAGCTGTGAAACAATAGCAAGCTTACTGACTTCAGGTAGATCAATGAGGTGCAATCTCAAGAATGGACTGGACAAAGTGAAAAAAAAAAATGTGACAAAGAAAATATGTTGGAAACCATAGGAGAGAAGTAGGTCATTTCAAGGTAATGAAGGAAAAAAATCCTGTCCAACTTATAATTCACTAAATGAGTTAGCTTTACAACTCGTCTGGACACCATACATAAATGTAGGAAAACTCATATGTGTACTGATGATGACAGAAGAACAGAAAAGTATCTGTGTGAAAATCATGTCTTAAAAATTATGAAGGTAAAGGCTTGAGAGGTGAAGTGGAGATAGAGCTGGGATAGGGGTGAAGCATGAGGAGAGAGACCCAAAAATTGCCTTTGAGTACTTGAAAATTTGAAGATCTATTACATGGAAGAGTAAATACAGTGTTCTTCCTCTGAAATGCATATACATTCTCTTATTAAGAGGCACATTCTAATTAATACACTGTTTTTAAAGTAACTAATTTCACCTGCTTACGAGCAGAATGAATTATATCTTGAAATTGGGAAAGTTTTCTTTTTCTTTTTAATTACTAAAAGCATTTTGATGGGGACTACATGAATATCAAGTGTAGAAAATGAAGCTACTTACTTCATTAAAAAGAAGTTTAGAAAGCCCTTTAAAGTTTTGTTTTTTTTTTAAACTCTAGGATTTTTGTAATTCTATGATTTTATTTCCTCCAAGATTATTTAGTTTTGGACAATAATCTTATATACAGCAAAACTGGGAGTTTTTGATAGTTCTATTTCACACCTTTATCAAGTGTGTTTAGTTAAAAGTGTTGTCTAAACCCCCACTAAGGCACAGCAACAGTCTTAATATGGTTCTAAGGCAAAGACAAGAATGATCTTATATTGAGACTAAAAAATATGCAAATTAATTACCTTCTTAGCCTGTCTACATCTTGCTTAGTGCTATGGTTCCACATATATTTTCCCTTAAAGCATTAAAGTTGATGTAATTGTTTTTCTAGCACAATATTAATTTTAACAAGCTCAGGAAAGTTGTCGAATTCACTTTTGAGGCCAAAGATTACTGGACAAAATGTGAAAATGTTAAGGCTGATATAATCTGGTATAACTTTTTTTCATAAGTTATTGAGTTTCCAAAATAACTTATTCATCTACTTGAAGGAACCTGAAGGAGCAATCTCCAAACAGCCAGACTAGGTATTCAAACACTTTTCTGAAATGTCTGTGTACCTTACTCTATGGGAAACCTTTAGGTTCTAATTCAGAGCCAGCCTGGCCTCACCGTGTGTGTCATTTTAAACAGCCCCAACGTCAGCTTTCTCTATGAAGTAACAAACTGAATAGTAACAGAGAATGAAACTATGTGAGATTTTTCAAAAGCAAGTGTATAAAAAGAACCTAAAATTCAACATAGCAGTCTGTGATTATTTACTATGCTTCCAAATATCCTGATATGTGTTTTGGAGGCTCATGGATATCTGTAGAATGCTTCATTAATTAAAAATATAATAATGGTGTTAAATTATCATAAATTTAAAAAATCCCATTGGCTATATTTTATCTAGTATGGTAAAGGTAACACCGCCAATATAGAAATTTACTTTAGAAATAATTGAATAATAATAATGATACATATATGTATGAGTATACACAGTAACTGCAATTTTAACTCAAGCAATAATTGGTTAGCATTTGCAAAAAAATTTGTTAGAAATTAACTCTGCAGAGGTTGAGCGCTTTATCTAAATATACCCATGAAGATTTTGTTAATTTATATAAGCAATGTTAGCAATAATTTTTCATTAGTGAAATGCATAGCGTTCTATACATGTGGTTGGTAAGAAATGTTGATGAGATCCCCTCTTCTTGAATGGATGCAATACGAGAATTCATCAAGGTCAACAGCTGGATGTTTTTGGTGCAGAGCTCAGTCTTGACTGGCATCCTCCTTTTGGACTTGCATCCTCTCACTTAGGAGAGTGCCTTGTATCCTGACTCAGTTACAAGTTCATGTGGTCTTACTGCCAGGACACCAGTGCGTTTAGGTCAGTGACTCTATCATGCAAGGTGCTGGTTGGAGTGTCTAAGCAGAACTGGACTGTCTCCACATGCCAGGGTAGCTATAAAAACTGGCTACTTGTTTTTCACTTGTTTATTAATAATACCTATATATTTGGCATATGTGCACTTATAACAACTAGTAGAAAAGTTGTGGAGAGAACCCTTAGGCTTCATCTACCTTAACTGCCAGATATGACAAATATTTACCCAAAACCTTAGAATTTGCCAAATGACCATGTTGACTTAGGTCAGTTTACAACACAAATATATGTTATAGAATTGTGTAACTACAATGTATGATAGAAAGCAAATAATTTTGTGCATAAATGAGACTTCATTACCTTAACATGTACATGATGACCATCTTCTTCCTTCATAATACTGGATAAATATGGAGTTATCTGTATTAAAATCACATTCGACTCCAGATTTCCAGAAATTTATAGTGCCACATAGCGAAGGCAAGACACCACAAAGAAACCCTACAAAGAATCTTAGCTAACTGTAAGAGTCTTTTTCCAAAGCACAAATACTGTAACATATTATTATTAAAAAGTTCAGTGATCAAACAACTTTTAAAAATGCTACATGACTTGGCACACTTAGATGATAACAATATGTTACAAGTTCTGAAACAGTTGTATTAAAGAATTCTGTTTAACTTGTTTAAATTGAATTCTAAGGCCAATATATGGATAGGGACACTGATAAACTAAACTTGACATTTAAGGAGACTACTAGAAAGATGGGGCAAGTGGAAACACTGAAACATTACAACAGAAGACATTGTATAATACAGTAGTTCCCACCCCAACCTTATCTACAGTTTAATTTTACTCACCAATGTTTGCCATGGTCTGAAAGTTTTAAATGGGAAATTTCAGAAACAAACAATTCATAAGTTTTAAATGGTATGCCATTCTCAGTAGCATGATTACACCTCGGGTTCTCCTACTCTGCCCCACCTAGAACATGAACGATCTCTGCGTCCAGTGTTGCCACGCCGTGTGCACTACCTTCCTGCTGCTCCCTCAATAGTCATCCCAGTTAGCAAATCCACTGTCCTGGGACCACAGTGCTCGTGTTCCAGTAACCCTTCTATTACTTAGTTATGCCACATTCACATAACTTTTGCTACAGTGTGTTGTTGTAATTGTCTTAATTTTTAAAAATTGAATTTATTGGGGTCACATTGGTCCTCAGAACCATACAGGTTTTAAATGTGCAACTAAATAAAACATCATCTGTACACTGTGTCGTGTACCCGTCACCCCAAAGTCTCTTTCCATCCCTATTTCCCCCACTTTTGCCCACCTCCACCTAGTCCCCTCCCTCCTTTACCTCTGGCTATCGCCATTCTGTTGTTTGTGACTTGGTATTTTATATATATGATTTTTGGCTTAATCCCTTCACTGCCTTTCATCCAGTTCCCCAACCTTCCTCCCCTCTGAAAGCTGTCTATTCACTGTGTCTATGTCTCTGTTTCTATTTTTTTTTGTCAATTTATTCTTTTCATTAGTTTCCATGTATAAGTGAGATCATATAGTATTTGTTTTCCCTGACTGGCTTATTTCTTAATGTTGTCAATCTCCTTCTGTGCCTAATTTATAAATTAAGATGTATCATAGCCATATATATTATACATAGGATTTGGCACTAGTCATGGTTTCAGGCACCCACTAGGGTCCTTGGAACGTATCCCCATAGATAAGGCAGAGACTGCTGTACATGAAGAAATAAGGTTTTTGTACATATAATTGTTGTTCCAGATAGGAAAAACAAAAATCACTCGACATATTTTGCAAGTAGTATACCATATGTCATCAATTCTAAGATGTATTTCTTTTTCTCATTTTAAACAAGTCTAAAATCAGAATAAATCTTTGCTTTATTCAAACTCTCTCAGTCAAGTGGCATTCATGACATGGTTGACATCACTTGACACCTCTGATGAGATTAAGAAAACCTGAGCATCAGACCTTACAGAGCGGTGCTGTTGGATAGGGAGAAAACTTCAAAGACAACAGTGGAGACTCTTTCCATAAATTCTGTATCATAAACACTCAGATGGCCCGGAAAATCACATTATGTGGAAAAACACAGTATAATAATTCTGAACCAAAAAATTATTAAGAAGAGTTGGATTCTGAATTAGAAATTATTTAAAAAAAACTATTACCTCAAAAATATGTACATTCTTCATTATTTATTATATATGTCCTCATAAATCAGCAACTTTAACTTTTTTATTTTTATAAGGAGTTATTAAAAATGAAATTCTTACCATATACTAAGGGATTTAAACTAAAGTATTCTGCTAATATTTTTTATTTTATTTATGTACAGGAGTAATTTTAAAAGCTATATATGAATCCATTTGAAAGAGTTATTTGAATAAACATAATATTTCTAAAGATAACAACATATTGATTAGTATAGTAGTTTAATTGACAATTTTTACCCTTTTAACAAGAGTATACAAAATAATGACATGTCTTCAGACTCCTATTAGCTATGGTCAACTATGCTAATTTTCCAGTGGATGCTAGAACTTGAATATATCCATATTGGATCAAATTTCTCAAATGTTCAATCATTCTTTTACAAAATAGTTTGTATTTTCTACCAGATAGACAAGTGTGTTAAAATTGATGGTTTTCAGTTTGATACTTTGCATAAACTATTTGCAATTCAATGGATTATTTTCAGTATGTTGATTGATACTTAAAGAATTATTGTCATATGATTCTGTGATTATCTGAGAAGCTCTTGGCTAAAAATCTGATGTGTGAGTTTTCATTCTAAAGCCTGTGGGGAGATTTTTGTCCCTACTTAAACATTAAATGACTACAGTTGCTTCCAGATTTTTCGTTTGTCATTCTTCCTTGTCATCCTCTGTTGGTTGCTGTAGTTCAGTAGATTTGATATTCAATAGTAGAAAAACTATGATATTGAAAATATATACATTCTTTTAAATTTATTACACATATTTCTTATAAATCAGAAACTTTAACTTTTTTCCTTTTCATAGGAACTTACTAAAAATAAAAACCCCCTGGCTGGTGTAGCTCAGTGGATTGAGCATCGGCCTGCAAACCAAAGGGCCGCTGGTTCGATTCCTCAGTCAGGGCACACGTCTGGGTTGCAGGCCCGGTCCCTGGTGGAGGATGCATGAGAGGTAACCACACATTGATGTTTCTCTCTCTCTCTTCCTCTCGCCCTTCCTCTCTGCCTAAAAAAAAAAAAAAGAATTAAAAAAAACCCCAACTATATGTTAAACAAGTATGCTTCAGTGCACTATGACTATAAAACCCACATTCATCTCTAGGAAAGGTAATAAATTAATATAAGTACCTTCATAATCCAGTTTTTCAACCTCCTCCCTTTTCTAATGAAAATGCAGAGGGAACATTGTGAAACTCAACTCGGCTCTAAAGGAGGTAGGACTTTACAGAATATTATCTCACAAGATTGTTGGTGAATTGTGAAAAAAAACCATTTATTTTTGAGAGTTATAAGCATTAAAATATTTATTAAAGATTAGAATTTTGTTCTGTCAAGATGCTACTGTCTCCTCATAAGCAGTGTCTGACTTAAGGTCAGTCTCAGCAAGAACATGATTAATTTATAAAATAATAAACTATCATGAATTTTCCCTTTTCCCCACTAATGTCAGGTAGCCTATCTTTAGTAGTTATGATTAAAAACTGCACCAAGGTATCATACCATAAATGCAGATGTCACTGTCTTCTAAAATTTGCCTTGTTTTTATTGTATCATTGCCATGGATACCTTTACCCAGCAAAAATTTAAAGGGAGGTGCTTGGCACACGTGTTAGTGCCTTTGCACTATGCAGAGAATTTTGCCAGATTAATGAGCCAATAGTTCCATTTTGAAACAAAGAGCTCTCCAATTTTTTTGCTGACATTGGCTATAACTATTAACACTGGCTTATATGCCACATTTTAAAACTGGGGTTGGAATTTGAGGTTTGTTTAACTGTTGAGAGACCCGAGGAAGGGGAAGATGGAGAAAGAAGGAAAAGGGAGAAATTTTTGAGGCCAAATGACATAAAAAACTACGTAGATAGATAAAATCTTTCCTCAATCAGGAAAGCTTTAGGAGAAGTGCAAATATAAGACAAATTGTAAGATACAAGCATTAAGGGAAAGAGCCAAGTTGGCTGTATATGACATACATCTTGGGAGGATAATGTGTCATAGTTAGGGTCTGGGAGTGTTTCAAAGACAGGACAACTGCAGGAGAAGGAATATGATAAGGCATTGGTATGAGAGGGTAAAGCATGCTCGATGGGGAAATAAAGCCCAGCACTGGTGGCAGATGGAGAAGGACAACATAATGGTTGCGAAATGTGATCTGAGGCTACTCACTCAAAGAATACTTCCCCGATCTGTAAAGTGAGGAGACAGCATTATGTTAGAAGTTGATTACAGTAGTGCTCATCCCATGGAAGATGATATAAAAGTGAAAACTATCATTTTAATAACAAAAGAAGTGAACAGTCAAACAATATTAGGTAGAAAACTATACATTTTGGGTCACAGAAATGTAGGTGGTATATGTTTATTTATGGGAAAAGACACTGGAAAATATGAAGGACAGAAATGGAGAAAATATTAGAAGTAAATTAAATGGATTACAGGGACTTGGGAATTAAACGTGTGTTCACTAGTCCTTCAAGCAGTATTTATTGAATGCGTGCCACTGTCTGGCATAGTTCTGGGTGGCAGGAGTGCAGTAATAAACAACACACTAGAAGAACTATGATTCAAACATGAGTAATACAGGTAAAATTTCTGTCAAAAGAGAATGAAAGCGAAGCGTAGGAGCAGCAAGTGTGATTACGGGCTGCCAATAGTTAAAAGAGGGAAGGAGGTGCTGAAACTTTAGGAAAGTTTTCTCTGAGAAAGTTACTCTTTAAGCAAAGGAAGTGAGAGAAGTGAGAGAATAAGCCATACATGTATCTCAGCAGAGTGCCTTCCAGAGAAGAAATAGCAGTTGCAAATGCCCTGTGGTGGGAGCATGTCAACATGTTCTAGGAACTGAGAGGAGGTCATGATGGCTCGAGTAGAGTAATAAGGGGGCACCTGAGGGAAAGTAGGGGCCTTCTGGCCAGATTACTGTGGGCCTCAATGGCATAATACAGACTCTGGCTGTAACTCTGAGACAAGTAGTCTTCGGGTTTTGAGGAGTAACACGCTCTGACTTGTATTTTAAAGAGGCATTCTAGCTGTTGTAGTAGGAACAGCTCAGAAAGGGAGGTAGATCAGTGAGAAAGTATTGGCTCATATAGGAGAGAAATGATAGTAACTAGGCTAGAGTGGGAGAGTTGGGAGTAGTAAGAAGTGTTCAAATTATAAACACATTTTTAAGTAGCCCCCCATGCATTTGTTAGTGGATTGGATGCAGGGTAAAGAGAAAAAAATTGGCAGCCGGAAAAATGGAGGAGGCTGAAGGAGAATCGCGCTTGAAGGGATATCAGGGCCACAGTTCCGGGCATGACAAGCTTGAAATCCTTTTTAAACATCCAAGTGGAGATGTCAAATAGACAGATATGCAAGCTATGAGATGAGTAAGATTGCTTACAGAGTGATTTAGAAAATAAAAAAATATGTATCCAAGGACTGAGCCTTGTGAATATCATCATTGAGAGGCTGGGAAGATAAGTAAGGCTACTGAGAAAAACTGGCCAAAAATGTGAGAGAAAAAGCAGGCAAATATGTGTTCAAGAATCCAAGTGAGCAAGATGTTTCACATTAACTGTATAAATTAGAAAAGCAAAATAGGAGTAAAGATTGCTAAAAATTAAAGAAAAAAACATTGCTCACTGGAGAACAATAGAGGGAAGGATGATGAACTGGCAGAAGACCCCATTAGAGGGAAGTAACAGGAAAGGACAGGGCACCTGTAGCAGTTTCTCCAAAATTTCGAGGGATGACCATCTGCCTCAGAAATGCCTGAGATGTTCATTAAAACACGCAGACTCCTGAATGAGAATTTTTCATGGCATACCCAAAATCTGTATGTTCAGAAATCTCCACAGGTGATTCTTATACACATACACTAAGGTTAAAAAACATTAAAATTGGGAAACTGATTCCCAGGGGTAGTTAAAAGAGTTATATGTAAGTGTGCAAATGTAGGTCGTGAGTATGGAGATACACTCACCAGTTCATGGCTCCCACACTCATGATCTATAGTTTCAACCAGGACAGGGTTAGATTATAGCCATGCAGAGAACAAATGAATTGCTTCACTTTCAGACTTAATATCCTTTTACGCCAAATATATTAGAAAGTTCAAATTCACATTTATTTTTCCATTTCACTTCATGCTCAGTGGGGAAGGAATTGAACATTGAAATTTGCAAGTCCTCCCATGAGTTTGTCTGTGCTCTAAGGCACACCGACCAGTGCAGTAGAACCCATCATTATGTTGCTCATTATTCTCTTGATTCAGTGATTTTGCATGCCAAAAAGTACCCGCCTCCCTCCACATAAGCAAAACGCACACACACACATTCTGATATATATGCAGCAGATACAAAACCATATGTTAGGTTTGCGGAGACCCATTTCAGTGCTTAATGGGTAATTTCAGTTGCTCACATATCTGAGCAAGGTTTTCTTCTTTAGTGTCATGGGGGATCTACGTTATTAAAGAGTTGGCCAATGAGTACTGAGAGTCCACGAGATGTACAGCTCTCTAGGAGCATCACCGAAGATCATAAAGTGGGTTCCCAGTTCAGTAAACTCTAATTATATTGAGAAAGAATAGAAAGGATGAAGGGAGGACAGTAGTGTACACATTCAAACATAAGGGAGATGGAAAGATCCTCTAAAATTTATCTTGTGCTTCATATTTCAAATACTGTTCCCTGTGTTTTACATTCATTGCCTCATTCTATCCTTTCAGGTCTTTCAGATAGAATTGATAAAGTGTCTGAAGCTCATTTACCCAAAGCTAATACGTGATGAATTAGAATTACATATAAGTCTGTCTTATGGTAACTTCCGTTTCTTCACTGTGCCACCCAAGCTCTTTTGGAATTCAGCATTACTACTGGAATTGCTAAATGGTACTATAAATCTTGCATTATACTTATATATATTATACCATTCAGATGCTAGCATTTCAAGCTTAAGGATAATATCTTCAAAGCATTTGATGGCTGAAATAACTATGGTGAACTATCAATCTAGATTCTTAAGGTATAAGAATAACCTTTCATTGTATAAGGAGTTTCAATATCCAAAACTATAGGGAAATGAGAGGTACAGTGTCCTTAGAAATACCCATTCCCCAGCTTACCAGCTCTAGGCATTTTATCTCACCCCTCCCTCTTGGTTCTAGATCACTTGGTCTTCTTTTTTCAAAGAATGGATAAGATAGTTTCTAGCTTTGCTGCTCCGGTTACCTTCCTGGGTGAACTTATTCTAATAACAATGGATACTCTAAAGCAGTGACTTTCAACTCATGTGCTGGCAAGAATTTTTAAAACATGCAATACCTGATTACTTAGTCAGAGTCACTGACCTCTTTTCTCTTAGCTTGTCAAATAAATTATGCTAAGCGAAATAAGCTAGTCAGTGAAAGACAAATACCATATGATCTCACTTCTATGTGGAATCTAATGAACAGAATAAACAGACAGACAAAATAGAAACAGAGGCATAGTAAGGTGGAACAGACTGACAGCTGTCAGTGGGTGGGGGAAAGGGGAACTGGGCGAAAGAAGGTGAAGGAATCCCGTAGCTAATGAACACATATGTAAAACTCATAGACACAAACAACAGTGTGGCAATGGCCAGAGGGAAGAGGGACTGAGAACAGAGGTAGGTGGGCAAAGGGTCGAGGGGGACCGAGGACATCTGTAATAGTGTAAACAATAAAATTAAAGTAAAAAAAATGACAGCAGCTAACACAACAATAACCATCTGGTGTGAATGAGTCAAAATTATTCCTATATATTTTGTCACATTGGCAACAAATACAATACATATTTTGATGTACAGCAGAATTTTAGTAATTAGTTTATGTGTGCCATGAGATAAAAACAAGGTTGAAAATCACTGCTCTATAGTGTTATTAGCCCTTTCACTGTATGTTGATTCTCAATGTTTTCCTTCCTTCTTTGCACTTAGTTCTTCTGTCCACAAATGGTTACATTATCAATTGAAGGTATTTTCATTATCTTCATCTCTGCCTCACTAGAGATAGATTTCTTCCAACACAGTAGAGTTATCCCCTAGCCATAGGTTTCTTCTTCTTCTGAAACTTTGGTAATACTGCTGTTAGGTTTGAGAAGGTGTTCTGAGTTACAGGAGAACAGACTTAGAAGCAAGAGATAGAGGTTTTTAGCCTAATTTCTGCCATTAGCTCATTGTTGAGTCCTTGGCAGGTCGTTTATCTTTCCTAAGTCTCAGTTTCCTCATCTTTAGAGCAAAGTGTTTTGAATAAGTGACCTCAATAGTCCCTTGGCATCTGAGATCCCATTATTCTGTTATACTCTTTTCAAAGATACACCTAGAACAGCTTGCATTTTTCTTGCCTTTGTTCTGTCCACAGCCAACAAGCTGTACACACAGTTCACTACCAGGATAGCTCCTCATAGACCATTTTTATGAAACGTGAAAAGTTCTTGAATACAAACTTTATTTTCCTAATAACATTTGTTTTTTTACTGACTATAAAAGTGACACTTTACAATTGCACAAAAATTGGGAAAACACAGAACATATAAAAGAAAGATCAAATCGCACAGTCCCTAATTACTGCTTGCGTTGCAATGTTCTTGCTCTCTTCTTTGTTTTTTTTAATAACATTGGGGTCATTTTTTTTGTTTACTGCCTTTTTCCATTCCACATATTATTCTAAGTATTCCATGTCTCATTAAGTAGTTTTTGAAAATATTATTTTATGTCTGGATACCATTCCATATTATCATTTTACCATACCAATACAATGATCTCCTATAGTTATACATTAGTTTATTTCTAATATTGCATTATTTTAAATGATATATGAGTACCCGTATGCATATATATGTTCAATAATTTCATCAGCATAAATTCCTAGAATATATTATATATTATATATTAACTGGTCAAATATCATAAATGCATATTAAGCCTCTACATACAGCTGTCAAATTGCTTTCTGGTGAAGAAGTACATCTTTCCATTCCTACAGGAGATCTGAGAATATCTAGCACTCACTGTCTCTCCATCAACATACATAATCATGAAATCCTTGCCAATTCAATAGGTAAAATATTTTCTCGTTATATTTTTTCTCTGTATATATGTTATTATTAGTGAGGTTATGTTGAAAGTGTAGTCATTGCTTCAGTTGTCCCACTTGGTCTGTCTGGATCTTCTTCCGTTCTAACCATCTTTCTTTTTACTCTGCTCCAGCCACATAGACCTTGCTCGTCTTCAATTATGCTAAGTTTACTTGCCATCTCAGAGATCTTGACCATGCTGTTGTTTTTCTGTACCTACGATTTATCCCTGTCTCTAAATCTTTGCAAGGCTTTATGCTCTCATTCCATTCGGTTCTGTTCAAACGTTACCTCCTCAGAGAGGCTTTCCATAGGTCCCTCATCCAAAAATATCCTCTCCCCCATTATATCTACTTCCTCTATTTTTCTATAGTATTTGTTTGCTGAGTGAAATTATGTTGTTTATTTATGTAATTGTCTCCTGTTTACTTTTTTACTGTCATCTTCTTAATAGAATAGGAACTTTTTGAGATGAGAGACTGTTACTGTCTTAAGCATTCTGGTATTAATTCCCACCATTTATATACTAATTGTTTAATAAACATTTGTGTAATGAATTATCTGAATTTGACATTTATTCATCTGTCTTAATTAGTCTGGCTTCTATAATAAGAAATACCATAGACTGGGAGGCTTATAAACAACAGAACTTTATTTCTCACAGTTCTGGAGGTTGGGATTCTAAGATGAAGGCACTGGTAGATTATTTGAGGAAAATCTATCAAATGGGCTGTTTTCTCATTGTGTCTGCATATGGCAGAAGGGATGAGAGAGCAACTTGGGTTTCTTTAATAAGGGCAGTAAGCCCATCCATGAGGTCCTTCTAATGTCCCCCCAAAGGTCCCACCTCCTGACACCATCAGTTGTATCTTATAACATCAACAAATGATATCATATATTATAGGGGGACAAAAATATACAGTCCGTCAGCCATCTTTCTATTTAAATGTTTCTCTTTTTTCTTATAGAGAAGATTGCAATAGAATAAAAGCATTAACATTATTAATCCTTTGATATATATGCTACTCATATTTTTCTTAGTTTTTTGTCTTTTGGGTGAATGCATAGAGGGGTTAAATACCTTGAAAACAAATTTTTTTAGGAAGCCATATTTGTTAAACTTTCTTTTATGTTTCCCTTCTAGGATACTATGATCGAAAAGCCTTTCTGCAGACCAGTAACTAATTAATAGTCACATATTACTCCTTCAAGTTTCTTTATTTTTTATTGCTCACTTTTCAAATTCTAAAATTTATTTTGATGCATGTTATTTACCTCCTTTCTTTGAATTGAATGCAATAAAATCCAGTAAGAATTTTAATAAACTGGTGACCAATACAGAGTTTCTTGCTATGAACATGTCCCTGGGTAAATTAGAGAAAAATACTGTAGCTGGAAAATTTACTTTTCCTTAAGCTTAGCACTTCTGCTACAGATTATAGATGTTTCCTTTTCACTCATATCCCCTGGAACCATTCTTATATGTATGCAAGAACAATAGCTACCTTCAAGATATTACTTGAAAAGCACTCAAAACCATTTAAAAAAAAATGTGGTTGCTGTTCCTGGGAAAGTGTTTGAATACGATTCTTTGTACTTAAATGTGATCCAGTATGTGTTACTAGTTTTGCATATATTACCTCATTTATTTCTCCCAGGAACAATGTGTTAAGGCATTAATTCCTTTTTACTGACGCTGTAGAAATTTAAATAACATTCCTAAGTTTGTCCAAATAGTAAGTGGCAGAACTATGGTATGTTTGATATCAAAGCCAATGATAAAATTTGCAATTAAAATGTTTGAGTGACTACCATAAGCCAGTATTGAGCCCTATCCATCGCATAGATTGTCTTGTTGAGAATTCTCAGAAGCCTATCGCATCTATTTGATATGTAAGACAGTTAAGATTTAGAGACTTCCTTAAGGTTACAAAACTACTTTTCTTCACTGCTTCTAATATTACTGCCTCAAAATTCCCTACTCTTTGGGTAAAAATAATTTTAAAGGTCTATATAAACTAGAGTAGGTTAGCTCTTGTAATGATGAGACCCCAAAATTTGTAATGTCTCAAACTCAGTTAGTGTACTTCCACAAAAGCTCAATGTAGCCATACCTTTTAAAAATACATTTTATAAAATTGAACATTAAAAATAACAGGAGTCCTGGGAAAAAGAGAGTTGGAGAAGATGCTTCAAAATCTGTGGTTTCTACTAAATGCATGTCACTGTCGCACTATCATAAAGTTGATATACCATAAGTCAAACCACATAAGTCAGGGACTGTTTGTGTATGACATCATAAAAAGGCAAAACTATGAAGACAGTAGAAGTATCAATAATTGCCAGAGGTTAAGAAGGAAGGAAAGATGAGTAGGTGTAACACAAGGATTTTTAGGGCAATTAAATTCTTTCTGTATGATACTATAATGGTGGATACATGTTTTCATATATTTGTCAAAAACCATAGAATAAACCCCAAAGTAAACTTTTGTGTAAACTATGAACTTTGAAATGAATTATTTATCATTGCAGATTCATTCATGGTAATGAATCATTAATTATTACGCTCTATGTGTAATGGTGATAGTGGAAAAGGCTGTCTGGGGTGGTAGTGAGTGGTATATGGGAACTCTCTGTGGTTTCCACTCACTTTTTCTGTGAATCTAAAACTGTTGAAGAAAATTAAGTGTCTTTAAAGAAAGACATGTTAAATTCCTAATAAGTTAGAAGATATTTGGAAACTACCTTTTAAAAAGCAGGAGAACAAGGATGATTGAAGAGTACAAGGAATAATTGAGCTTCAGAGTATTGGAGACAAAGACCAGAGAAGACCATCCAAATCCAGAACACTCGTGGTGCAAATGGGATGTCACAATTCTGAATTGCTCTGTGGCTCATTCTGTTCAGCCATATTAGCGGAGTTGGTGATCTGCAGCTGTTACTTCAAAACAAAAACCATTAACCTACTAGGGAGCATTACATACAAAATCACATCACCTATGTGTGATTCTAAATAATTTCCCTGTTTAGCAGTCTTATATGGGCTAACTCATTGAAGGAAATGTAGCAGAACAGACCCAAGTGGACCATTTTTCCCTCAACTAACAATACTGTTTTGTGAACAGGTTAGTGGGTTGTCCTATTCCACCGAATTTTTCAGGAACACAGACTTGGGGACACTTCCAAGGTGGTCTTGGGGTGATCACCATTTCAACCAATCTGGAGGAGAAAGAACTATGAGAAAACTTCATAAAAGATTTTACTGGGGCTCTGGCCATGTTTCTCAGTTGGCTAGAGCATCATCCTGACACACAAAAGTAGTGGGTTTAATCCCACTACTTTGTATGTGCCCCAGTCAAGGCACATACAAGGATGAACCAATGAAAGCGTAAACACATGGAACAATAAACTGTTCTCTCTCCCTCTCTCTTTCTCACTCTCTAAAAATCAATAAATAAAAATAAAAATAAATATTTTCCTTGGGCAATCTTCGAATAGAAGGTGCTGATTACTTCTCACATTCTGTTGTCTGAAATTTAGGCTTATGGCTACACATAATGAGGTAGATCAAAAGAATTGTAGTATGTACCCAGAAAAGTGTGCCCATGTATCCAGGAAGAAAAGGAGAGCATGGATCTGGGGGCCAGTGGCAATCGTGTATGCCACAAAATTATAATCAAAACTGATTTTATTGCGAAGCCTAAATCTGTGTGGCCACTCCCAACCCAGTGACTTTACTTGTAACCCTATAAACATGAACTGTCTTTAAAAGGTCTATTATAGCACCATTTGCCTTATAAAAAGATGATGACGAGGTTAAAGACTCATGTTCTTTGAAGGGTCGGTCACTGTCATTTACCTTATGCACTGAAGGCAAAATTTTAGCACCTGTTGTAGGAAAATATGATAAGCTTACCTTTAACATATTTTGTTGTTAAAACCTTGTGTTCTACTATCTTAGCTTCAGTACAGTGACTTGAGAGGTGAAGTGGAATGATGGATGGAAAGAGCATGAGGCTAGGTCAGAAAAAATAAGATTCAAATTCTGACTTCACTATATTTCACCTGTGTAATTTGAGGCAAACGGATTGATTATCTTAAGCCTAAGCTGTCTCAGCTGTAAGAATGGATATGGCAATCCCTACATCATAGTGCTGTTGCGCGATCCAAGGAAGCCAAATTTATAAAGACTCAAGAAAAAGACCAAATCTTTGGAGTCAGAACAAATGAGGGTTTTCATTCTGGATGTGCAACTTATTATGCAGGCGATCTATCGAAGTTTCAGTGTCCTCACCCACAAAACAGGAATAATAATAATATGGTATACCTGCTCTTAGAATGGGTGTATATCCCCTAATAATGTGCCTGGTGCTTTTACCTATTTAATAAATATTCATCGATTGCCTGTAATGTGACTACTGTTCTGACTTTTTGGGAGGTAGCACTGAAAAAGACAATGTCCATGTATTTCATGGAGTTTACCTTCTATTTGGAATTGAGAAAAAGAGGGAGATATAAAATAAGCAAGTAACCAAACAAATAAATAAGAAACTTTTAAATAAGAATTAGCAATTTAAAACTTAAACCCAGGGATAAAATGAAGAATGACTTGGATTATTAGTCTTTCTACTTTTGGGGTAGAATGGGGCTTGCTTCTACTTTTTTAGGATGATCATTGAAATCATCTTCAAGGATGTGATGTTTGAGCTGAGTTAAAGTGATGTGAAGGTGTGAAATAAGTGAAATTCAGAAGGGCTTTCCAGGAGAGGAAAGAATCAATGCAAACCACCTGAGGCTGGAAGGAAATGGTCAACATGGCAGAAATACATTTGTTAGAGTGGAAGCATTGAGATAAGAAAGAAGATTCCTTGTTCTCAGTGTGATTTGCAAATAGATTTTCCCATACAGTTGGTTCCCTTTTCATTTTGCCGATGTTTTCTTAAGCCGTGCAGAAGCTTTTTATCTTGATGAAGTCCCACGTGTTTATTCTTTCCTTTATGTCCCTTGCTTTAGGGGACATAATCGGTGAAAATATTGCTGTGTGATATCTGAGATTTTCTTACCTATGTTCTCCTCTAGGACTTTTATGGTGTTGCAGTTTACATTTAAGTCTTTTATCCATCTTCAGTTTATTTTTGTGTATGGTCTAAGTTGGTGGTTAAGTTTCATTTTTTTGCATGTAGCTGTCCAGCTCTCCCAACACTATTTGTTGAAGAGGCTATTTTTACTCCGTTTTATGCTTCTGCCCCCTTTGTCAAATATTAATTGATCATAGAGACTTGGGTTTATTTCTGGGCTCTCTATTCTGTTTCATTGATCTGTGTGTCTGTTCTTATGCCAGTACCAGGCTGTTTTGATTGCAGTGGCCTTGTAATATAGTTTAACATCAGGTATCGTGATCCCTCCTACTTTGTTCTTCCTTCCCAAAATTGCTGAGGCTATTCAGGGTCATTTAGGGTTCTATATAAATTTTTGAAATGTTTATTCTATATCTGTGAAATATGTCATTGGCATTTTAATAAGGATTGCATTGAATCTATAAATTGCTTTGGGTAGTATGGACATTTGGATGATGTTAATTCTTCCAGTCCATGAACACATATTTGCTTTCATTTTTTTGTGTGTCTTCCTTAATTTTTTTTTTCAGTGATGTTTGGTTTTCAGAGTATAGGCCTTTTACCTCCTTGGTAAGGTTTTGGAATTTCCTCAAAATCTAAAAATGGAACTGCCTTTTGACCCAGTAATTCCACTGCTGGGATTATACACTAAGAATCCTGAAACACCAATTCAAATGAACCTATGCACCTCAATGTTCATAGCAGTACAATTTACAATAGCCAAGAATTGGAAGCAACCTAAGTGCCCAACAGTTAATAAGTGGATCAAAAAACTATGGTACATTTAGACAATGGAATACTACACAGCAGAAAGAAAGAAGGAGCTCCTACCCTTCACAACAACATGGATGGACATGGAGAGCATTATGCTCAGTGAAATAAGCCAGGTGGTGAGAGACAAATACCATATGATCTCACCTATATGTGGAACCTAATCAACAAAACAAAGAGGCAATCAAAATATAACCAGAAACATTGAAATAAAGAAAAAACTGACAGTAACCAAAGAGAGGGGGGAGGGGATAGCAAGAGGAAATAGGGGAAAGGTCATCAAGGAACATATATAACGGACATATAGGTAACGCCAAAGTGGGGCAGGATTGAATATGGGAGGAGGGTATGGGTGGGGTGAGGGGAATGGCTGGGTAAAAATGAAGAAAATTGTACTTGAACAACAATAAAAAATAAATCAATTAAAAAAATGAAAGAAGATCCCTCCTATAGTCCTGGTGAGAGGAAAAGAGATGGCATTTTAGATCAGGAGAACAGCAATAGAGACTGGAAAGAGTAAACAGCAACAGAGACATGTTTTGGAGGTATTACTATTGGACTGCATGCGAGAGCTGAAAGGGAGAGGTAAATCAAGAACGACTACTAGATCTTTGAAATAAACAATGTAAAATGACAGTAGATTGCATGCGTTAGTAAATTTTAAATGTTATCATGTTATAATCATGTAGCAAAACTTTTTCATAAATGAAGGCCAGATTAATCAGATAATTAATTTTTCTTTTCTGAATAATCCCTCTTTTTCTCTCTTCTTTCATTTTCCCCTTCACCTATTAAGGACCCTTGGAAGCTTATAAAGGCAAAGGTTTTATTTTTCTTCTAATGTTACTTCCTGTGGGAATTGGGGACATTGTTGAATAAATATAGAGCATACAAAAGGGATCTGAAAACATAGTAGATTAAGGGGTTTGCAAGGACAAAGATGTAAGTGCTATGAGCTGTGGTGTGTTCGTCAACCCTGCCCCCGTACCTGAAATTAAAAATAAAGAAGGTAAAAATGAGGTACTTCTTGGATTTGCTCTCAGTGTCTTAAAAATTATGTCTCCACTACGCAGTCTAACTAACCGTGTCCCACCCTAAAAATCTATGGTATTCTAACAAAAGAAAAACAACAATTTTGCCACCCCCTTTCTGATAATGGCATGCCAATGAAGGGGGAAAAAGAAAGAATTAGCCTGAATAGCTAAGGGAAAAAATAATTGTCCATCTTTATGATTTTTGCTATCTGCAAAATATCCTTACTTATTTATATTTGACAAAAGGAGAAAAGTAGTTCTAAATGAGGAATAATAGAAAGCAGCATTCAGATCCCACAAAACTTTATCTTGGACACTAGAATCCTTGCCCTTTGCTGTGCATCTGTGGGCATGCTGTGTTCTTCAAAACACTTTATTATACTAAGGTTTCTCTCACTCAAAAGATATGTTCTGGTGGTCAGATGAATATAATTATAGTTGAGTATGAGAGGGACAAAGGGAACAAAAGATACTTAATTATGCAAAATAGAATTTTCTTGTTACTCGAAGACTGCTCCCCACACTCTACAAAAATAAAACAGTCATAAAACACACTAACATAATCCAATATGATTATTCAGGATTAATATAAATTTTAGTACAGCAGAGCACTCAACTTCTTTTATCAAGTTTAAACGGGGAATTAACAACTCCATTGTAGGCAATCATGTAGAAATATCTACAGATATTCTACCATTACAAATATCACCCCAGAAAATGAAAATGAAGCACTTTTCTGGTCCAGATAATTGGATCACTTGACATGCCAGAGAGTTAGGTACTTAACATAGATGCATATAAATTATTTATGCCTAACTCAGTTAGGGTCTTCGAACTACAAGCTTTATCTTTAAAACTGCAGTTTCTCAGTGGGAAAAAAATATGCATCTGCTTCAAAGCTATGTGCCTCATCAGGCTCTGTAACAGATGTCCATGTCTTCATTTTAGATAACAGTACAAATACATTATCTTGAGGCAATTCTGTGGTCTTCCAGAATTTACTATTAAGTTGCTGGGCACGAAGCTTGGCAACTGCTATTTATTTCATAGAAGTTTACTCTTCTATGTCAAATTGTAAAAACAAATGCTTCTTTTGGGACAATGGACTTATTAAATATTATACCTTCGATAAGTTCAAAATCCATTATATTATTAATAGTTTAAGTCCATGAAATATCCATATTGATTATCAAAAAGTACATTATGAAAATATCTTTTTTTGAAGGTTTAAGTCTATTTTTCCTCTTTGTTGTACTTTTTCCATTACCACTTAGTCTCCTTATATCCCCTCCCCCCGGCAATCACCACACTGTTTTCCATGTCCGTGAGTCCTATTCCTTTCTGCTCAATCGCTCTACTCCCTCTCCTCCCCCTGCCCCAGTCGTCATCCTGCCCTCCATCTATGAGTTTGTACCCATTTTCCTTGTTAGTTCAGTTTGTTCATTAGATTCCACATACGAATGAGATCGTATGGCACTTGTCTTTCTCTGACTGGCTTATTTCACTTAACATAATGTTCTCCAGGTCCATCTACACTGTCACAAAGGGTAAATTTTTCTTTTTTTTCAGCTGAGTAGTATTCCATTGTGCAAATGTCCCATAGCTATTTTATCCACTCATCTACTGATGGACACTTGGGCTGCTTCCATATCTTGGCAATTGAAAATAATGCTGCAATGAACATAGGGGTGCTTATGTTCTTTTGAATTAGGGTTTTGGCTTTCTTTGGGTATATTCTGAGAAGTGAGATCTCTGGGTCTAAAGGCAGATCTATTTTTAATATTTTGAGATATCTCCATACTTCTTTCCACAGCGGCTGCACCAATCTGCATTCCTACCAATAGTGCCAATTTCCTGTGATATTATTCTTCTGTTTATAATCTTTTAAAATCAGGGAGAAATTGGGGTAAATACATCCTGGGTTGAAGAATCAAAAATGTCCCATAAAAGCACCTTGGGTTCCCTGGGAAGTGTACAAAGTACTCTTAATATTAAGGTCCCAGTAAACAAAAATTGCAACTATTAGTTGATGGTCAGCACATTTCTTAACAGAATCAGTTTCTGAAAAAGGAAATGTGTTTTCAGAAATTCTCTCATCACATTCTGCAAAAATATAACTAAGAAAGCTTCAGTATGGCAAGCATTGGGCCAAGCGATTCATTCACAACAAGTTGAAGACTGGAACTGATAACATTAACAGTGCCTAATTTAAGGAAAGGCACACAATTTATGCAATAATTGTATAAATATAAATGCCTGCCTTGGAGCAACTCCCAGGCAACCATTCTCCCACAAATAGCTTTATAAAAAAAAAAAAAGAGGTTTTCTTGAAATGCAAATCTTGCAGTCCCAGTTTCCTTGCTCATGTTATTATTCTTTTGTCACCAATAATGTACTCTTTCAGATTAGGTGCTTCTTTTTAATTATTCTTAAATTCAGCATGAATATTAACAGTGGACAACACTTACCATAGGAAATAGTATGCGAAGTGCTGACTTTTCATTCCAACTATAAATTGAATGTGTGGCTGGATCAACTCTCAGCATCTCTGTTAACATTTTAGGGCATCATGGTTCTATACAGTTAACTACATAGATGGCATCGTCATGATTTTTTAGTAGCAAATGGGTTGCTAATCATGCTACATTAATAGATGGTAAAGAGCTTCTCCCACTTATTTCTTTCCCAACATCTCTCTTTTCTCTTTTAAAATTGGGATGTACTTTTACTTAAAAAAATTAAAACGCTTTGCTTGTTTTATGCTTTTGTTCATGGATGTAAAAGATAACTTGAGGGTACCCCCCACACACCCAGATTCTCAAAGCTAAGGGAATTATTCATGTTCTAGTTAGTGTATTTTTTTCAGTTGTAATGAAAACATTCAAATTCGCTCATGCAAAAGGAAATTTATTGTAAGGCATCTAAAGAGTTCCACACCTCTCCGAGGTCTGGAGTTAAATGTGGTCAGGAATTCCTAAGAAGTGAGGGACGGAGGCTGCTTGTCTCTTGAGGCCAGAGGCCATCCCATGCCTGGGTTTCAGACCCCTTCTCATCTGTCTCCCAACCGTCTCTGAAATTCTCTTCTTGTGTAACTGTCAAAGGCTTGGACTCTTCTACTTTCTTCCATAGGCTGCATTCTATAAACCTTTCAAAACAAATGTTAGTCACTGTCTAGTTGTTCCCTTGTTATCAAGTGGTTTAAATTGCAGAAGGACAATCCGATTGGTGCATCTTGTCTTTTGGAGGCAAATCTTAGTAGAGTCTCTCTATTTGTCTGATTAGCTGTAGCAGAAAATACTCAGGGTGGAAGTGCTGATGAGTAGGGTGAAAAATAGGGGGAGGGGCGGTGAGGGTATTAGGCCTACTGTTTGCTCGTCTGGGACAGTAGGTTAGGATTGTTTCAGAAAGATAAGGTCAGAACAAGAAATGAGTAACATTGCTAATTTAAACTTTAAAAATGTATGCACTCAAAAATTCATCGTATGGCAACTATGCTATTTCTTTTCATTTCATTTTATGGTAGAAAACATTTAAATTCATGTTCCATTTAGTCCAGGGGTATCCAACCTGTGGTCCGTGGGCTGCATGCAGCCCAATATGGCTATGAATGCAGCCAACACAAAATCATAAATTACTTAAAACCTTATTTTTGCCATCAGTTTTTGCTAATGTTTGTGTATTTAATGTATGGACCAAGACAACAACTCTTCTTCCAGTGTGGCCCAGAGATGCCAAAAGATTGGGTACTCCGGGTACTCACTGATGGCCTAAGGCAAATCCATATCCATAAATAAATATTTGAGGGAAATAATAAATTCCTATTTTCCTTAAGTTTTCATTGAGAATGATGCGAGCTGGAATAGGAGCATGCTATGGTATTTGCCAATGTTAACAAATAATACAATGCATAGATCAACTGGTGTCAGCCTGAGAAATATGATAAAACTTCTTCCTATGCTTGTTATTTTGGAAAAAAATAACGATATATTTTACATGAGTTGATGGATAGATAGGTCATGTGAGTGCAGCCATGCAGATGATATTAAATATTTATTTGATAATGTGTATTAACATTGCTTTCAGAAAATAATGTCGGGGGCTGTATGAGTTAGAATACTGGCAGGCTGCCCTCAGGCTCCCCTCATAGGATGTGACTCATTCCTGTGTATTTTAAGCATGTAGTTGGGGACTCACATTTAGGATTGTGGGAAGAATCCCTAGGTTTGACTTTTGCTTTTTAATTAGTCAGCAGGATGATGCTGAAAAAGTCATTTAACCATTCTGGGCACTACTTTCTATGTTTATAAAATGTTACATCATCTAATTTGGTGCATGTGCAAGCATTTTGTAAACTATAAGACATTCCTCCCATATTAGATACTTTCACTCCCTTTCAGGATATAGATGGTGGGACAGCAGGTAGGCTTTTTCTATCTAATTCGGTTCTGGTGCTCTTCTTCAGATATCACCTGTAAATGGAAAATCTGAGGTCAGAAAGTCATCAGAAGGATCAAATAATATAATTACACATATGACTTGCTGTGAGCTCACTGCAGCATATAATTTTCTTGCCGAACAAAAGAGATTTAAAATGTATATCTTGGGTTAATTTTCTCAAGCTCTGAAAATGTTCCTATGATGCTTTGTGAGAAAAAGAACATCTAACAGAAAACACAAAAAAGTCTAACACTTTCTGCTCTCAAAAAGAAAAGTGTTCCTTGCTAGGTTAGTGGGGTCAGGTAACTGCTAAACACACAGTCGCTGCTTGGTTAGCACAGATTTAATCTTATCTCCACAGTAGCCTAGAGAATTCAAATACATCATTTTATATCTGAAATTTACATATATGCAGGTCAAAAGTGATTTATAAGATGATTATGAGAATGCTTTTCAGCTAGAATTTTTGCTACCTATTATAGAGACTACAGCATCCCTATCCTAATGCTATTTCTTTCCCTATATTTTATTTATTTTTATATATTTATTTATTCCTTATTTTAAAGACAGTCAATTTAATTCTGATCTTTATTCACAATCCATCATGGATAGTGCACTAGTTTGAAAAAGATTGGAGAGGGAATGTAAAAAGCACAGAAACCATGGTCTCAGTTTAAATCCTTCAGTGACTTCTCTTTGCACTTACAATGAAACCGAAATTTCTCCCTGTGGTCCAAGGCGACACACCATCTGGGCCTTGCCTTTCTTTCCAACAATATCTCTTCTTCTTGTCCTTCCTCTCAACACTCTGCTCACGCTGGCCTCCTTTTCTTTGCATGAACACACCAGGCACTTGTATACCTGGGCCTTAACCCTTGCTGTTTGCTCTGTGAATAGTATTCCTCCATTCTTTTTATTTATTTATTTATTTTGGTGCTTAAAACATTTTTTTTATTGTTCTTAATCTGTCCCTATTTTCCCCCTATTGCTCTCCTCTGCCCCCTTCATTCAGTCATCCCCCATCCCTTTGTCCTTGTCCATGGGTCCTTTATATACATATTCTTTGACTATTAACTGGCTTCCAATCTCTTTTGTTTTAAAATTATTGCAATGCGAAGTTTCCTGGATAACATCTGAATAGATTCCAACCCTTCTCTTTAGCATTACTTTTTTAGCTTTAGTTTAGTTATAACATTGTCACTATTTGAATTTATTTTATTATTTTCTATACAATGTTATAAAAGTTATTTAATTTCTCTGGCCTCAGTTTCTTCAACTGTATAGTGAAGATAATAAACAACCACCCCAATTTTTTATAATGAATACTATTTTTGCTAGTTTTTATAAGAACATTACAATTATGATATTAAACTATAAGTGCATGTGGCATATTTAGAAATTAAATAATATTACAAATAATTTTAAAGTATAATGTGTCAATAAAGTATACATTTTTATCATTAATTAGAATCCAGATTTCAGGCAAACAGTTTGGTTAATTCTGTGATGTATGTAAACATTTGAAGGGACAAGGAGGGACAAAGATGCCTGTGAATAAATTATTTAACAGAAAAATTTTAAAATAAAAAACAATTAAGTTTTTAAATAGATAAGTTAATGTTCTAACCTATGGGTACAACATACAGAGAATACTTAAATGACAGTATTTCTTTTTTCATTTCTAAGCAAAAAGAAGTTTTACAAGCAGAGTACTTCTTTATACATACATTAAAGTAACAATGTGTTAAGATTAACAGTTTTATGTTCAAGAGTTAAAAAAATGAATGTGAAGTCCATAACTTATTTGCACATTACAAATCTCACTCCATCTACCTCCCCCAACTTGTTAAGAAATCAAACAGCTACATTATTTGGACAATTATTTCTCAATATTTAAACTATGTGCATTTCTTTCGACTAACTCTTTTAAAATACTGAAAGCATATAAAACACCATTTCTGCAAAAGTGTGTACATTAATAAGTTAATATGTGCAAGTCACTTTAAGTAGTATTTTACCTATGATAAAATCACAACAAATTTTAACTGTTGTTATCAGATTATTGACTATGTGAGTACCAACATTCTGAACAAGGCCTGGCACATCTTAGCTACTCAATACAATTTGTAAAATGAATGAACAAATGAATGAATGAATGAATGAATGAATGTACAAGTCACAATCAAGAGCGAAATCTGAAGAGCTTTGGCTTGGCATCAAAACCCCTGGGTACCAGACTAATTTCCACCTTTTGCTCTGTGACCTGGGGTAAGAGACGACCTCACTTTCCTAATCAATAAACCATATATTCAGACTAGATGACCTTTAACCCCCTTCTCATGTAAATATTTTATGATTCTATCCCAGTCATTAGGCCATGAATTTAACATTTTACTACCCTTAGAATTTAAGAATTCCCTAGAAAGACTTAAACATAACCCCACCTCCCCAATCTTGCTGGATAGTTGAATGACTCAATCATCTAGACTCTTTCCTGGACAGGTAGACACAGCTTGATTAAGTCCATTTGAAGGACCATCTTATGAACTGTTCTAATGATTGATATGTAGTAAGATCACAACAAACAACCAATGAAAGAAACCAATATTTTTCAAATGCCTATTCCAATTCCTACCTAGGGTTCTTGCATATATTTTATCATTTAATGTAACATCCCTATAAGATAAATATCTTGTGTCCATTTTATTTATTTGTTTTTGGGTGTATTTTATTGAGTATGCTCTTCCAGTTGTCCCATTTATTCTCCCCTTTATTTCCTCTGCCCTTCATCCCATCCCATCATCCTCACACCTCTTAGTTCATGTTTATGGATTGTACATACCAGTTCTTTGGCTTCTTAATTTCCTGTATTATTCTTAGCCTCCCCTTGTCTATTTTTTTGGTCAACATTTTCCTGCCCCCATTTTTCACAGCCCCACCCCTCTCTACCTCCCACCCTCAATCCTTCCTCCATTTGACTTTATCGATGGGTCCTTTATGCATGTTCCCTGATGATCCTTCCCATTCTTTCCCCCTGCTATCCCCCACCCTCCTCCTCTCTGGTTACTGTCAGTGTGTTTTTTATTTCAAAATGTGGCCACTTTGCAGATGATGAAACCAAGGCATGGATTACACAACTTGCCAAGGCTAGAAAGTGAATTAAATCTTTTGGAATCTGTGTTTTGTTTCATTTTTGTATTTTATTTTATTTTTTTACTGAAATACAATTGACATATAACATATTGATTTTAGGTATACAAAATAATAATTTCCTTTATATATGTTGAGAAATGATAACCACAATAAATATAGTTAACATCTATCAGCACAGTTACAAAATTTTTTTTATAATAACAAATTTTAAGATATTTTCTTAGCAACTTTTAAATAACCAATACAGTATTATTAACTATAGTTACCATGCTGCACATTAAATTCCCCAAATTATTTCATAACTGGAAGTTTGTACCTTTGACCTCCTCCAACAGTTTCATCACATCACCACCCCTGCCCTGCTTTGACCAACAGTCTTTTTTCTATATTTATTACTTTGTTTTTTTAAGATTCCACATATAAGTGAGATCATATGGTATTTGTCTTTCTCTCTCTGACTTATTTCACTTAGCATAATACCCTCAGGTTCACACATGCGGTCACAAATGGCAGAATTTCCTTCTTTTTTATGGTTGAATAATATTCATATATATAAAAATATAAAATTAATTCATTCATCCACTGATGGACAGTTAGGTTGTTTCTGTGTCTTGGGTACTGTACAGTCAATGTAGGGTTGAAGATATATCTCTGAATCAGTTATTTTGTTTCCTCTGTATATATTTCCAGAAGTGGAATTGCTGAATCATAGAGCAATTCTATTCTTTATTTTTTTGAGAAACCTGCATACTGTTTTCCATAGTAGGTGCGCCAATTTACATTGCTTCCAACAGCACATAAGAGTTCCCTTTCCTCCACATTCTTGCCAACCCTTGTTACTTCTTGTCTTTTTGTAATGGTCATTCTGACAGGTGTGAGGTAGTAGCTTATTGTATTGTCTTTATGATTCGTGATGTTGAGCACGTTTTTGTGTACCTGTTAGCATCACATATGTCTTGAATATCTTTGCAGATCCTCTGCCCATTTTTCAATTAAATTGTGTTTTCTGTTATTGGATTGCTTTTTGTGTTTTGGATATTAGTCCTTTATCAAATACATGATTTGCAAATTTATCATGCTGTTTGGTAGGTTGCCTTTTCATTTTGTTGATGGTTTCCTTTACTATAGAAACTTTTTAGGTGGATGTAGTATTGCTTTTTTAGTTTTACATTTGTTGCCTTTGCCTTTAGTGTCAAATCAGCCTCCACCCCCAAAACGAAAAACATCACCAAAACGGATCGATGTCAAGGTGCTTACCACTTATGTTTTCTTCTAGGAGTTTTAGGGTTTCAGGTTTTATGTTCAAGGCTTTCAGCCATTTGGACTTGATTGTTGAGTAACTATTTCTTTTTTTATTTGTTTGTTTGCTTTCACATGTGGCTATCCAGTTATCCCAACAACATTGATTGAAGAAACTATCCTTTCTCCATTGTATGTTTTTGGCTTCTTTGTCATAAATTAATTGACCATATAGCGTGGCGTTTTTTCTTGGTTCTCTATTCTGTTCCATTCATTTATGTGTCTGTTTTTATGCCAGTACCATCACACTCTTGATTATCATGGCTTTGTAGTATAGTTTGACATCAACAAGTATGATGCCTCCAATTTGTTTCTTCTTTCTCAGGGTTTTTTGTGGTTCTACACAAATTTTAAGGTTGTTGGCTTTATTTTTATAAAAAAAAAAGCCATTGGAATTTTGATAGGGATTGCACTGAATCTTCAGATTACTTTGAGAAGTATGGACATTTTAATAATATTAATTCTTTCAAACCATGAGCATGGAATATCTCTCTATTTATTTGTGTTTAATTTCTTTAATCAGTGCTTTATAGTTTTAGTGTACAGGTCTTTCACCTCCTTGGTTAAATAAAATCTTCATATTTGAATAAGAACACGAGTAAGAAATAATAGGGAGGAAGGAATAGACTAAATAAAACACTTACTTTAAGGATAACAATTGATTGAAGTGAATTTTGAAAGAGAACTCACTATATTCTTTGAGTTCTCTGAATACCCAACCTTCACTTCATTTCATTTCAGCCATATTCATCTCTTTGAAATGAGTCTTGAAACTCTTGCCAAATTTTCAGTATTAGAATGCTAGGAGTGAAGCATTCAGATAAAATTTTAATAAACACTTCAGGTGATTCTTATATATGCTATAATTTGAGATCCACTAATCTAGTCTTATAGTTTCTTACTGTATTTTTCCCTTTATTTCTCCTTCCCATCTAGTCCGACTCCACTTCCAAATTTACCCAGCTTTGAGGAAATATTTTATTGTATTAAAAGCTCTCTTGCCTATGTACATGCATTCAACATTTTGTCCTTTTGTTTTGCCCTCTTATAAAATGTAAATCAATACCAGCAGCCTTGACTTGCTCATATACATGATCTCAGGGAGCTTGTTTGTGGAGGTGCCTGTTGGGAGGATGGAACTCACTAATGAACTGTGGTCACCAATCCACCTACATTCTCAGAAATCCTTTTACTCACCCTTAATCTACTGTGCTTCATTTTCCATAAATATTTAATGCGAAAGCATTTCCATTCTCTTTAGACTTTCCCCTCTTTGCCACCTTCTTCTTTCCTGAAATGCTATGCTGCTTGTAACCCTGAAACAGAACTCCCCCTGCCTGAAGGACCCAACCCTGTCCTCTTTTCCTGGCTTATAGCTACTTACATTTCATAGTTACTTTAAAGATTTCCACTGTATGAAATGTTTTCTGACTTCCTAAGGTAGACTTAACCACTCAAGCACTTGAGACAATATTCAGATTTCTATCACAGCACTACATATATCATTCAACCAAGGACGCTTTACAAAATGAAAGGATATTGCAAAAATCACGGTGCGCAGTAGGTTTCAATTGGGACTGTCCTGAGAAAATTATGCTATATGGTTCCTCTATTTACAACTCATATTTATGTTCACATGACTGTCTTCTCCTAATAAGATCCCCATGGACAGTGCAATATTTATCATTTTACCACCAACTGCTAGTGTGGTAACTGGCACCGAGTCCCTGGTTGTTTGAGTGAATGAATGAATGAAGGTTGAATCTGTAAATGATATAAAAAAAGAAAAGTACAGGGGCCCAGGCACCCTGTCAATCAGGCTGGCGAGGTTTCCTTAGTTTCTATCAATCAATTTTCTTCCCCTCACCTCTACTCTGGCACACAACTCCTTCCATTCATTCTTCATTTTTCTGGTTTTGTTATTTTCTGTTAAGCTGGAGATCAGGAGCTGAAGAAAGATACAGTCAGAGATATCTCTTAAATGTCAAATAAATTGTTCCTGTCCTGAGAGTTTTCATAACATTGAGTATTTTCTTGGTTTTGTTTTCCCTCACTAAATATTTTAAAAGAGGATCAAAGATTTTTTCCCACAGAAAGTGTATCCAAACATATTTTTTTCTTTGCTTGCTTTGAAGGTGTTTGTCTCAGTCTCCTAATGTATTAACAATGATGCTAAGGTCAGTTAATACTTACAAAATAACTTAAACTGTCAACCTTCATTTCCTTTCTTTTTGTGCTACCACACCCTCATCCATTTGCCCATTTTTCATGCATACAGGACTGAAGGTAGGGCACTGTCATAGAGGCTATGGGTTCAGAGATTAATGATGCATAAGTCATAAGTCACAATGAGTTTACAATCAAGCAATTGTTACTGACAGCTTAAATCACTTACTATAAACACTGCTTTATTCTATGATAGGTTTTTAGGCTTCACATGTTCCCATCACCTTTCTCCTCCCCCACCACGTTAGCACGTGTCTATCACCTGGATTACTTGTCAAAAGTTTTGATGGGAACTGACGTAGAACACATGGTAATAACTAATAATATCTACATTACTTGAGGTAAAGGTTAAGGGACTCTTACAAAAAGACTATAAAATACCATAATCCTCCCTTATCCATGGGGGATATGTTCCTAGACCCCCAGAAGCCTCCTGAAACTGCGGACTGTACCAAGCTCTATAGAGCTGGTCTTCGAATAATGTCATTTTGTTCAATGTTGTTTTGTTATAATCTTGATGAGATGCCATAGGAACTTAGCTCTTATTTATATCAATTAGCCTGGTAAAATTGATTTTGTTATATGTCCTTTCACACAGTTTCAAGGACCTATCAACAATGTTAGTGAGGGCTTACTATATACACGCTATGTTTTTTCCTATACACACATACCAATAAAAGGTTTAATCTATAAATTTTTCACAGTAAGAGATGAACAACAACAAACAATGAAATAGAACAAGTATAGCGATATATTATAATACACGTTAGGTGACTGCGGTCTCTTTCTGTCTGAAAACAACCTAGTAACTCAGCTGGCTGTTGGATGACCGGCACGTGGGTAGTGCGCACACACAGCTGCGCTGGGCAAGGGGACGACTCAGAGCCCAGGCTGAACGAGCTGGGCCATGCAAGATTTCATCACACTACTTGCAGCTTAAATACGTAAATGTTTGTTTCTCTCTCCTATGTTTGTTCTGTGTAGTCTGTCACGGCAGTTCTACTCAGATAATTCAGGGACCTAGATTCCTACCCTCTTTTTGTCTCTCTGTCTCCCTAGGGTGCTGCCTGCTTCTGCACAGTCAGTGCTGGTTTTCTGCTACACCTTCTGACACACTTCATGAGAGGGAGAAAAAGCCACACCCTGGGGAGAGGGAGTAATATTAAGTCAGGGATAATGTGGAAGTGCTTATTCCTTCTACTCATATTCCTTTTTCTAAATTTAATTATATTCCCACATTCACACTTAACTGCAAGGGAAACTAGGAAATATGGACCTGAACCAGATGGTTCGTGTCTGACTAAAACTATAATAGAAAGAAAGAAGATGAGAAAGAGATTTGGTAAGACAACTAGCCATCTGCACAGTAACTTCATGTAGTGAGTACATACTCTGTGCTATGCCCTGCACTAAGTACTTGACTCTATTACCTAATGTGTTCTCTTCTGTGAGAAAGATGTAATTATCAGACTTACCTTAAAGATGAGTAAAACACATAGAGGCATACAGATTGTCTAACTATGTAATTCCATGGTAATTAATCACACAGACAATCAAAAGAGTGTTGCCCCCGGAGTTATGGAACAAGTGGTCTTCACAGCTTAACCTTATGACCCTGCCTCGGACTTAGGAAAGTTTAAGAACCTTCCCAAGTTTCTTGCACAGCTGGTAAGTGGCAGAGCTGGGGTTTGAATGTGGCATAGGTGGCTCCAGAACTTGTGCCCTTACTTGCCACACACAATTGTGTGTTAACATGTTAAACAGTGACTGTGCCTTAAGGAATTACCCCTCTCAGCTAACTAATTTTCATTTTAATTGGACCTTTACTCACAGATTAGAATACAGGTTGGCAATATTTTTCTGTAAAGCCCCAGGTAGTAAATATTTTAAGTTTGCGGCCCATATGGTCTCTGTCACAAGCACTCAACTCTACCATTATAGTGTGAAAGCATCCATAGATAATATGTAAATAAGTGAGAACAGCTGTGTTCCAGTGAAACTTTATTTTCAAAAACAGGCAATAAGCTAAATTTGGCTCACAGGAAGTAGTTTAGGATCCCTGGGTTAGACAGAAACTTTAGGCCAATGCGGGGTGTATTAGGGCGGCTGATATTATGGACACTAGTTGTGCACAATGAGAACGACGTTTTTGTACATGTGCTGCCTTATGGGTTTACTGACAATCTAGAGGGAAACAGAAGCCAGTGTTAAGGCGGTTATGCTGAGCCATTCCATTTTGTACCCAAAGAGCTTAACTCAAATCTTAAATTTAATTTCTAGATCTGAGACATTACCAAACTAAACCTGTTAAATCTTTTTCTCTAAATATCAAGAAATCATTATAAGGAATTAAAGCTCCTAAGAGACTGATGTCATATGAATTAATTTTCTACTGTTATCTGCACCATCCCTCCCAGCACACCCTATACTCTGTGACAGCAATTTCAACCTTTGTCATCTCATGGCACACATAAGTTAATTACTAAAAGTCTGTGGCACACCAAAATATATATTCTTTTTTTTGCAGAGCTGGCAAAAATAGGTATAATTTTGATTGATTTACAAAAAATAATAATTACCTACACTTTTGGTCCAAATAGACTTTCTAAAAATCAGGTGCCTATAATTATATATAAGAATTTCTGGAACCAAGAATTTACCCAGTCCGATGCAACCTTATTACACAACATGACCAATATGATGCAATTCTATTATATGACTTATATATTTGTGGTTCAAGACAGGGCATACACACCGGATAGCTATTGTTGTGTTGGTTGTTGTCATTTTTTTTTATTTGACAATTTAAGAGAAAAGAAGTCAGGGCCTCTGACTAAATAGTTGGGTATTGCATATTTTAAAAATTATTGGCACACTAGTTGAAAATTGCTGCTCTATGTCCTTGGTTGCTCATTAAGTCTTCAACAGAGCATACCCTCTCATGTTTACCCCAGCCCATAGCTGTTGCCATTGCCCCATATTAGAAGGCTCGGCCTCCCCATGGTCCCTGGCCAATCTCCAATAGCCTTTTAGGTCCTGGAGCAAATGGCACCTCTTATCTAAGGTTTCTATAGCTGACCCTTATTTGGGCTTCAAAAGTAGATTTTTTCCCTTATCTTTACTCCTGTGGAATTCTGTACTTGCTCACTGAATTAGTAACGTATTTTTCTGTCCTCCTGACAAAGAGTGAACATGCTGACAAGTAGAACTGTGGTTGTTCATTTTCCTGTTGCTTACTGTAAGGTAGCTCATGGCACATGGTGAAAACACAGAACATATTGCTGGATAAATGAATGAATGATTTGTATTTAGAAATGTGCTGTGGCATCTTAGTGACATATGTGCTGTGGTCATTGATAAATGCTTATTAAATGACTTCATTAATCTTATAAATCCTGGATGAGTTACTATTCTTTTCTATTCTAGAAGGAGTTAAAGTGGCTCAAGTATCATCAAAAGAGGTGGCGATTGCCATTCTTTCTGTTTGCAAAGAAAAATTATATGTAAGGGGTAAATTTTGAAAGTTTTATTCTCTAAGTTAATTCTTATCCTATTGCCTCACAGCTTAAACCCAATGGTTGCTCATTCTCTCAGAATGAGGGTCGAACTCTTTAGCACACAAAATCTCAACATTGGCTGAACATTTCCTGGGAAGATATTAAAATATGCCCATATTTGTGCCCCAGTCCGGTGTTTTATTTGTTTGTTTGTTTGTTTATTAAAATTTATTTATTAATTAAATAAATATCTCTGGGAGGGGAACTCCAGTGTCAGAATAGTTTTACTGTCCCCATGTAATTCCAATGAACAACCCAAGTTAAGAACCACTTAACATGACCTATAGTGACAGTTCTCACCCTTAGTTATTTCCTGTGGTAAATCTTTGTTTTTCTAAGCCAGACTGTTGAGTACAGCTTGAAGCTATGTCAGTGATTAAGTTTAACATCTAAGGCAGATCTCTGGGAACTCTGAGACTATAGCCGACCCACCCCTAGGCTTGGTGCTAATAAAAGCCAGCTGTGGTGAACAGCCTGGTTGTTACTGCACACAAACAGGCCCAGCACAGGGAGCCACAAGCTGTGGGTTCCTGATAACTCCAAACGGGTTGCCCCAGGCCAGTCACAGACAGTGTCAGACATAGGTCTGAAATAGAGTCTTTGCAGATCTACCTAGTACATAGAGACAACCACAAAGAAGCAGACAAAATTGGAAGACAAAGAAAAGGTCCCAAATGAAAGAATAAGATAATTCTCCAGCAGAAGAAATAAATGAAAAGGAAGCAAGCAATTTTTCAGATACAGAGTTTAGAACAATGGTTATAAAGATATTCAACAGCATGAAAAAAGGCATAGAAAACATAAAACAGGACCAGTCAGAAGTAAAGAATGCAATATCTGAAATAAATAATATACTGGAAGGATTAAACAGTAGGTTAGATGAAGCAGAGGGTAGGATCCGTTATTTGAAAGACAAGGTAGAAAAAAAAACACACCCAAACAAAGCTGCAAAAAGAAGAAAAAATAAAAAGAATAGGGAGAGCTTAAGAAACCTTAGGGACAACATGAAGCATAACAACATCTGTATCATGGGAATTACAGGAGAAGAGAGTGAGCACGGGATCTAGAACCTATTTAAAGAAATAAAGACCAAAAACTACCCTAGTCTGGTGAAACAAAAAGACACAAAAGTCCAAGAATTTTAGAGAGTCCCGAACAAGAAGGACCCACAGAGGCCTACATCAAGACACATCATAATGAAAATGGCAAAGCTTAAATACAAGGAGAGAATCTTAAAAGATGCAAGAGAAAAGCAGGTAGTTACTTATAAGGGAGCACCAGTTAGACTGTCATCTGATTTCTCAACAGACACATTGCAGGTCAGAATGGATTGACATGAAATATTCGAGGTGATGGAATTCAAGGACCCACAGCCAAGGCTGCTTTTCCCAGGAAGACTATCATTTAAAATTGATGGAGAAGTAAAGAGTTGTTCAGATAAGAAAAAGTTAAAGAAATCTGTTATACCAAACCAGTACTGCAAAAAAAATTAAAGGACTGGCTTTACAGAGAAGAAAAAAAAGAAAAAGAAAAAAGGAAAACATAGTTTAAAAGTAAAATGGCAATAAATACGTATCTATCAATAATCAACTTAAATGTAAATGGCTTAAATGCTACAACCAAAATACATAAGATAACTAAATGGATAAGAACACAAGACCCATATATATGCTGCTTCCAGGATACCCACCTCAGATCGAAAGATATACATAGACTAAAAGTAAAGGGATGGAAAAAGATATATCATGCAAATCGACAGGGAAAAGACCTGTGGTAGCAATACTTACATCTGACAAAAAAGACTTGAAAATTGATACAGTAGTAAGAGATAGAGAAGGACACTATATAATGATATACTCTTGTTGGAACGATCCAACAAGAGTATATAACCCTAGTAAACATTTATGTACCCAACACAGAGGCACCAAAATATGTAAAGCAAGTTTTGATGGACATGAAGGGTGAGATAGAATAATCAAGGTTACACATGGGAGATGTTTTCAGGTCAGATGTTTTCATCTCCCATGTGTAACCCCACTGACTTCAATGGACAGATTTTCCAGACAGGAAATCAACAAGGAAACAGATCTTGAACAACACACTAGATCAAATAGACTTAATTGATATCTTCAGAACATTTCACCCCAAAACAGCAGAATATATATACTTTTGAAGTGCTTATAGACTGTTTTCTAAGATAGACTACTTTTTAGGACACAAAACAAGTCACAATAAATTAAAGAAGACTGAAATCATATGAAGTATTTTCTCTGACCACAACACTATGAAATTAGAAATCAATCTGAAGATGAATAATGAAAAGTACTCAAAGTCATGGAAGCTAAATAACATGTTATTAGGCAATAAATGTATCAACAACAAGATCAAGGAAGAAATCAAGAAGCCTTGAAACAAATGAAAATGAGACCACAACAATCCAAAATCTGTGGGATTTACACAGTGAATACAATCCTGAGAGGGAAATTTATAGCATTACGGGTGCATCTCCAAAACACAAACAAACAAAAAAAGCTCAAATAAACAACCTAACTTTACCTTTAAGGAAACTTGAAAAAGAACAACAAAGAAAGTGTACAGTGAGTAGAAGGCAGGATATAATATAGATCAGAGCAGAAATAAATAAAAGAGAATCTAAAAAAAATGACACAAAAAAATCAGTGAATCCAAGAGCTGGTTCTTTGAAAAGATAAAGATTGACAAATTGTTAACCAGGTTCATCAAGAAATAATGAAAGCAGACCCAATGAAATGAAAGAGGAGAAATAACAAATTACACCAAAGAAATACAGAAGATCATAAGAAAATATTATGACAAATATTATAACAAATATTACAGCTTGTTGCCATAAACTATAAGCCAACAAACTGGACAACCTGGATGAAATGGATGAATTCTTAGAAATGTACAATCTTCCAAAACCAACCAGAATCTGAACACAAAGATTACAGCTAGTGAAATTGAAGCAGTAATAAAAAACTCCCAACAAACTTTAAAAACTCTGAATTTTAACTTTAAAGTAATGAGAAGGGACATGATCCACATTAGTTTTTAAAGTATCAGGGGCTGTTGTGAAGCATGTAGACGGTGGAGGGGCAAGAGGGAAGGTAAGTGGTCCACTTAGGAGGCTATCGATGTAGTGAGTTATAATCGAAACACGTAATGATTTTAGAGAAAAAACAATTTCCCTGCTCAATCCTCAGTTATCCATATAGGCCAGTTAATGAGAAGAACACAGTTTTAGAGCACTCTAATATATCGTAGTTTTACTGTGCACATGTCACATTTGTCACACCATATACTCTTTCTAAATTATTGAAGGACCTCATGCACACTAAGCATAAAAGTTTTGTTTAATTACTTCTGACTTGAAAACATCTCCCATGTGTAACTCAGTGAGCTACCACCTTCTAAACTTTTATAGTGCATTTTAAGGCATATACATTTTAATATGCTTTTAAATAATCACTTTCATTTAAAATTTCCAGTTATGTGCACAAAAATCAGAGTTTATCAAGAAGATAAATGCCTATTGAGCAGAAGGGAAAAATAAAAGTTGCTGAATTAAGATAGAAGCATTTATTCCACATTTTATTATGTTTTCATGCTGTTTTGTGACTTATGTACATGATGCTTGCTGCTGGTCTTCCCAGTTATTAAAAGCCTTTCAAGATATGTCATGAAGCTGCCTCTTGTCCTCTACTAATCTAAATGAGACCACCTCTAGTTGAGACATCTCCATGGGACATATGAATGTCCCATACATTTACTCACCAAGCAGTATAGATTAAGCTCTTACTTTAACTGCTTTTACTTACTGCTTTACTTACTAGGCCCTGACTTTGACACAATTAGCATAATTTTTACCCAAGTAGGAAACAGAATCTAGAGAATCTAAAGTCTGGCAAATCCATGCATTTAACGAACACTTATTGAGCCTCTATAATATTCAAGGAATGTTTGTAAGAGCTTGGAAACTTAACATTGAAAATTTTACACAGACACACAAAACCAACCAGTTCTCAAATAACATATGACAGGTGCATTAAAGCAAGTATGTGAATTAGTGGTTCATAAAGTCAAAATTGTTTTTTAGCATGAGGTATGAACATATCAAGTGCTATGAAATACAGAGGAGGGAAAGATTGTATCAAACTGGAGGCCTGGAAGAATCAGGGGGCACTTCGTAAAGTTGAAGGCATTGGATGTGGACCCTGAAGGATGAGATGATTGTTTCCAGAAATAAATGGAGCACTTTCTTTTTAAAGCACTCGCATGAACAGGCAGGCAGGCAGAAAAGCAGAAAATTAAAGTGAAACTGTATCTAATACTAATAAAAATGTGTGACTTAAAAATGTAGTCTTATTTCCTGAAAGGCATGATACCTTTATTTGAGAAATAAGTAAAGGATGAGTGACGGTCTTTTTGGAACATTTGGTGGGTTAAGAAAAGGGGCTTACATAAAAACAGCCATCTCCCCAAACATGATCAAGCCAACTCCTTTGTCCCTAAATTATCAATGAACATGTCTAGGTTTGCTTAATTTCATTGTTGATCCTAACCTAATAATTCTTATGCAGTGTGAGTTGTTTTTCAATTTTTTGGATACTTGCCCTTATTTTTGTTTCTGAATATCCTTCAATATTGCATTTTTTCCTTAAGGCAAGGTAGACTTCTATTTGTTTTTGTACTATATGGTCAGTCCAACCATCATCAGTGAACTGGAAGGCTGTGTAGGTGTTGAATGAATGATGCTCAGTACAAAGCTGATGTTTGGAACACATGGCACATCAGGTTAATCATAATACCTACCTTTTTATACTATTTTCTACCTTCAGCTGTTCTCCAGAGAACCTGATATCTATGAGCATAGTTAAGCCTCACCTCAGCCAGGGAAGGTAAATACTATTATATGTTTCATTTTACAGAGAATTTTGGCACTGAGGCAACTCAGATGTCTTTACCAAGGTCACACAATTAGGACATGGTTAAACTGGTGCTCAAACCATATCTACAGTGTTACGTTCTTTCTCATATGAGTTAAAACACTTCAGAACCCGGTTCATTTGCCTTAGTCCATCTTCAGGTTTTCAGGTTTCTGTACTAATAGGGCCCACTTCCTTGTGGACATAAGACTTCCATAGTCACTCCACCCTGATTCAGTGCCTTTTTTTTCATTCAGCATCTCTTGAGAGTTGATCCTAAAAAGGTAGTTCTTTAGGGCAAGGAAGCATTGGACAGAAGTAAAAACTCATAAAAAAAAAAAAGAAACCATCATTAAATATAAAAACTGATGGTCTGGATGAGTGTAAAAGGCCACAGTCTAGCAGAATTTTATAGCAACAGCTGTACAGATCCCTGGAAGAGCAGAGTCTCAATAAGGTGGAATCTGAGCTCTGAGGAGAGGGGCACAATGTTCACATGTGGAAACATGACAGCAATGGAATGCTGGATGAACAACAGCTGGCAGAGGCCTGCAGGTCCTTGCAGGAAGAGGCTTTATAATTTTGGCACTCTTTCTCTGGGCATTCAACAACAGTTTTCCAAATAGCCAACAGAAATGGTTAGTAAGACAACACTAATAAGGAGACATTAGAAGACAGGACACTTTTGGTTATGGTCAAACCAAAAGGAGAGTTAAGGCTTGGGATGGAGCAGTGTCTACGAGACTAGAATCACAGAGTTTGCAACCAGAAGCCTCTCCATCTGGATTTCCAGTCTTCCTGAGCCATGGCATCCTGGACCAGTGTGCAAAAGATGGCCACTTGGTGATCAAATGCTGCGCCATTTCTTCAGCGGTTACTCACTGGGGTATCTTGCAGTATGACTGCTCTGTATGGCAGAACAATTTAAAACAGTCCAGTCTACCACTTTTGAACTTTATTTTTATTGTCAACACTATTCCAGATGTCCTTCACCCTCCCTCCCCGGTTTGCCCATCTCCACCCGACCCCTCGCCCCCTCCCCGTGACCATCACAGCACTGTTGTCTGTGTCCATGGGTTATGCAGGTATGGTCTTCACTTTCTTTCAGCCAGTCTCCCTGTCAGCCACCCCCGACAGCTGTCAGTTTGTTCCACACTTCCATGCCTCTGCTTCTATTTTGTTCTTCAGCAATCTACCATTTCTAATCAATTTTGGAAGAAGCTAAAAGGACTTTAGAAACAACATGGGATTTCTTAAGGGAAGAAATTTTGGTTTTTTTTTTAAAGCAATATTGTCATTAGGAAAATATTTTAGAGTCTGAGGTCAGTCTGACAGCAGAATAATTATAAAGACATCAGCATTTTCATGTCCAAGTGGAAATCAGAGTTAATGAGGGAAATACTGGCCCATTTCTGCACTGCAATTTTATTTAACTGAGCTAATAACTGTTTACAAGTGCAGTAAGGTCAACTCTAAATTCACGTGAAATCCAAGGCTGATGAAAAATAAAAACCTGGTAAAAATGTTTTCTAAATTCCTAGAAAATAATATTCTATATCCCAAAATTATTTTTAATGAAATATTAATGAATATATAGTACTAATATATTCATGCACGATAACTAGATAATAGAAGGGTTTTCATGTGTTCACAAAATAAAAACATATTTATATGCACTACCTAAATAAAATAAGTGTTTTTTATGTGTTTAGAAATATAAATGAACTACCAAAAAATTCTGTTACTTTCTAATGGGATACATAGAGAACAACTTAAATTTCCCTTATGTGGGTAAATTTATGAGGCAATGACTTGTACTACCCTTGAAGCATTCTGATATTTTTCCATGACCATATTTGTTGCAGTATTATGTTTAATATAAAATAATTATTATTTGATAACATCTTAATAACTTTTTGTATGATTTTGTGGGTCATAGGTCTTTGGGAGAAATTCTGTCATTTTTTTTCTTTGTAAGAACACACAAGGTACCTTAAATGCATCTGCTTCATTCTAGAAGGATAGAAATTTAGAACTTCAGTGATCTTAGAGACTGAGTAATGCGACACTAAATAAGACAGATTTTGTTCTCAGAGTTTACAACATAGTGGGAGACAAGGACAAGAAAACAGAGGAGTCATCGTATGTGTTAGATGTCTAGCACAGCTGAGTCATCCAGCTCTGCGTTGCTGGAGTGGACATGGGTGTTAGGGGTGTTTTAGGCTCAGTGTGCTGAAAATTAAAATGATTTGGTTAGAAAAATGTGCTATCACTTTGGGTACCTGTGTGCTGAGTAGAAAAAATCTGTTTATCCTTTGGTTAATGACGGGTTTGTTTTTCTGACCAGCATTGCATGTCCTTAGAAGATCTTTAGATTCTGCCCTGAGGAGCTCTAGACGAGTAGCTGTGTTAGGCTACAAGTGAATGAAAAATGTTAACCTACTGCTTTCCGTTTCTTATCTTCCTTCTGTTTTATTCTAGATTATGTAGTTTGAATTTTTGAAGTAATAATATGCGGTATGTCAAGGTCATGGAAACTCAGGAGTTAACAGCATAAACATTGGTGAAACTCTGTTTTTTTATACTAAATTGCTCTGAATTTTTTCTACATACATTGTCCATGGAACAGTATTAATTCATTTAAAATAGTAACAGATGGGAATTATATATCACATTTGATTTTTATCAGATGTGATCATCCATCTGTGTGTCAGAGAAATATATTCTATGCTGCTTAAGAATTATTTCCTGGTCTTAGAAAGAGGAGCTGAAACAGAAAATGCAAAAGTAAAAATAAATAGCATACAAACAACATTGTTTGTTTCAGGCAAGTTACTTATAATAATGAGAAATACCAGATACCAATAATGCATGCAAAAGTAATTTGCTGTTGTACCATAATTATTTGCAGTGCTGCATAACACAGTAATGATGGGAAACTTGTAAAACCCTCAGATGACTCTGCCATTGTGTATATTTGAAGCATGAACTCTAATAATCTTTGTCTTATGGTTAAATAAGAGAAAATCTATTCCTAAATGGTTTTCCTTACAATATGATCAAAAGCCATATATACAAACTGGGACCATCTAAGCCATGAGAATTTTTTAAAATTTAATCTTTATTGTATTTTTTCCCATTACTATTTATTCCCTTCTATCCCCTTCCCCCAGCAATCACCATGCCGTTGTCCATGTTCATGATTCCTTTTTCCTTTTTGTAAAGTAGAAGACTCTTAAAACAAACTTTTTCCAGGAAGAATAAAAACACATAAATGACTTGGCTGGATAGAAATCTGTAAGTTGTTAGAAATTATTATCTTTCAGTCAAAGAAATTAGAAAAAATGCAAAACTGGAGGATGTAACTTCAAATAATCCAATTTAATTCAAATTATAATACATATTAAATATATGTGTGCAGCACTGAGATCATGTCAACATTTCTCTCTGTCTTTTATTTAAATGGTTTGGTTTAAAAAGATCCTATTTCTTCACAACCTTACAAAAGCAGAAGAGACATTGAGAGGGTGAATTTACTGTTGAAAGTCAAGGAGAATCTCAAAATAATTGTGGAAAACTATACTGAATAACAGAAAAAAATAATGATAGTAATAATACTAGTAATAAAACAAATAGAAACTTTTCTTAGTAATATAGTGTTTTAATACTGTGAAACTACTGCAGGCTGGGTAAACCTACCTAAATATTTTTCATCATAGAAACACAAGAATTTAAAGAATTCAGGAGTCTACCACTGAAATAAAAATGCCCTGATATAGACTATTTTCTTTTATTCATTAGTTAATACAATCTCTTTATGGAGTTGCATACTCTTTGGTTTTGGATGCATTTTGTTGCTTGTATATATTAAAAATCTTAGGTAACTCCATACCATGGACTAGTAGAGATTCAAGAAGGGTAAAAACTGATGGAAATGAAGTAGGGACAAAAAGAAGGAACAAAGAATATGGTCCATATCAATTGATGTGGAGCCTGAGTTTACTTTTATTGGAGCTCTTCCTTGTGGTGTTCCGAGACTGGACCTTGTTTAAAGGCAATTGATGAGTTGACAATTGTACCACTAATGTATTGCTATTTTTCCCTATTTGTTGTTGTTGTCATTGTTGTTGAAATTAATGGCAACACATGCTTTTCACAAAAGAGAAGGATATATTACTTCTTGAAACCTTTACAGAAATAAAGCAGTCTGACATTAATATATGAGTTTCCTCCCTGAGCCTGTAGTTTAACATGGTCTCCTTAAGAATAAGCCATGTGGTGGACTTCTGGCCAAGATAGAGGTGTAGGTAGATACACTTTGCCTCCTCACACAACCAAAAGAAGGACAACAACAAATTTAAAAACAGAAAACAATGAGAACTGCCAGTAAATAGAACTGTATGGAAGTCCAACAACCAAGGAGTTTAAAAAGAAACACTCATTCAGACTGGTAGGAGGGGCAGAGATGGAGATGGGAAGCTGGGGTGGAGGGGATGCAGCAAGGTGGCAGCTGGAGAACTGGGCTGGTGAGACAAGCAGCTGGAAATCCCTCACTTGCGTTCAGATAAACTGGGAGGAACAACAGGGGAGCGAGACAGACCATGTAACCAAGGGTTCCAGTGAGGGAAAAAGAAAGCCTCAAAATCTCTGGCTGTAAAAATCTATGGGGGTTGTGGCAGCTGGAGAAACTCCCAACCTCACAGGAGAGCTCATTGGAGGAGACTGCAGGGCCCTAAAATGTACACAAGCCCACCCAGGAACCAGCACCCAAAGGGCCTAACTTGCTTGTGGGTAGTGGGGGGAGTGACTGAAAGCCACCAAAAACTGACTAAGTGGCATCGTTCCCTCCTGGACCCCTTTCCCACATACAGCACTACAAAGCAGCACATGGGTTGCCCTGTGGTGGCAAATACCTAAGGCTACACCCCTTACAACATAACAGACGAGCCAGACACAAAAATATGTGGCCCAAATGAAAGAAGAGATCAAAGCTCCAAAAACAGAACTAAGTGATGAAGAGATAGCCAACCTATCAGATGCAGAGTTCAAAACACTGGTAATCTGGATTCTTACAGAAATGGTTGAGTATGGTCATAAGATAGTGGAAAAGGTGAAGACTGTGCAAAGAGAAATAAAGAAAAATACACAGGGAACCAACAGTGAAGGGAAGGAAACTGGGACTCAAATCAATGATTTGGAGCAGAAGGAAGAAATAAACATCCAACTAGAACAGAATGAAGAAACAAGAATTCAAAAAAATGAGAGGAGGCTTAGGAACCTCGGGGACAACTTTAAACGTTCCAACATCTGAATCATAGGGGTGCCAGAAGGAGAAGAGGAAAATCAAGAAATTGAAAAGTTACTTGAAAAAATAATGAAAGAGAACTTCCCCAATCTGGTAAAGGACATAGACTTCCAGCAAGTCCAGGAAGCTCAGAGTGTCCCAAAGAAGTTGGACCGAAGGAAGCACACACCAAGACGCATCATCATTACATTACCCAAGATTAAAGATATGAGAAAATCTTAAAAGCAGCAAGAGAAAAGGAGGTAATTATCTACAAAGGAGTTCCCATAAGACTATCAGCTGATTTCTCAAAAGAAGGCTTCCAGGCAAGAAGGGGCTGGAAAGAAGTATTCAAAGTCATGAAAGGCAAGGACCTACATCCAAGATTACTCTATCCAGCAAAGCTATCGTTTAGGTTGGAAGGGTAGATCAAGTGCTTCCCAGATAAGGTCAAGTTAAAGGCATTCATCATCACCAAGCCCTTATTAAATGAAATGTTAAAGGGACTTATCTAAGAAAAAGAAGATCAAAACTATGAACAGTTGTGACAACAAAGTCACAACTATCAACAACAGAACCTAAAAACAAAAACAAACTAAGCAAACAGCTAGAACAGGAACAGAATCACAGAAATGGAGAAGTGTAGAGGCTTATTATCAGGGAGGGGTGTAGGAGGAAGGGGAGAAAAGGTACAGGGAATTGAAAGCATAATTGGTAGGTACAAAATAGATGGGGGAGGTTAAGAATAGTACAGGAAATGGAGAAGCCAATGAACTTCTATGTACCACCCATGGACATGAAGTAAGTCGGGGGGAGATGCAGGTGGGAATGGGTTGCTGGGTGGAGAGGAATAAAAGGGAGAAAAATGGTGGGACAACTGTAATAGCATAATCAATAAAATATACTTAAAAAAAAGAATAAGCCATGTGGTAATTGCTTGGTGGAGAGTGGTAAAAGGGGACTAAAAGGTAATGGAAAAAATACAATAAAGATTAAATAAAAAAAGAATAAGCCAATGCTTTTAAATAAAACATATAGTTTTTCATCCTTCATTAATTAGTTTAACAAATACTTCAGTGTCTCCTCTGTGCAAGGCACTGAACTGGGCCCTGATACTGGGCAAGGCGGACATGCTGCTCTCGCGGAATTAAAGTGAGTTACTGAATCCTGGTTAAATGTTCTCGCTTTGCATTAATCACAGGTCCATATTTTATGACTGTGTTTTCCCTATTGTGTTACAATTTCTTTCTAAATAAACCTGAACTTTACATATATATTTTTAAACATTCATCTTCTGTCAACCAAATAGCTTCAAAAAAGTTCCCATGTGAAAACACACAAGTGACTCATGAATGGAACTAATAGGGTATGGTTGAATTCCCTAAATCTCAATGGAAAATTAAGTTGAATGTACCCTGAATTGTACTCCTAAGTTTATTTCCCAGACCCCACTCTATAAGCTCTGCTGAAAGGCAGAATAACTTCCTTATGCATCAATAATAAAGTTCAAGAAAGATGGGCGTTAATGAAATGGCTGAAAATAAAACACTCCAGAAACCTCAATAATGCTCTAAGTGTGAATAAAAATATCACATTTTGTGATGAAATGTATCAGCAAAAGGAAATGATGCAGAGCACATTTTCGGTGACCATTATCAGCCCCCAGGTGGTGTCAGACAGTATTCAAAGTCAGTTGCTTAGAAATACATTTGCATAGTTCACTCTTTCATATCTTGATTTCTTTTCAACTTACCTTTTATCATAGCTGTCAAGTCATTCTATTCTCTCTAAATAGAATATGTAGCATTTTACCTGATGGGGAAAACTGAGGTAATCAGGCATTAATTTTATCTCTTTACATCAATGTTTCCTGTAAACTTACCTTAATATATGCATTCATTTGTTTTTCATTCATGTTTATACACACACACACACACACACACACATTTACTCACCCAAAAATACACGGTTTGTATTCTTGATCCTTCCTTTTTTCCATGGTCAGTTAATCATGTAAATGACTATCAGGTAAAATGCGTATGTGATCAGAGCTGTTAAATTAAGGGTAATGCTAATTTAAAAAATATTCTTCCAGCATATCTTATTGATACTACAAAATAGAATATATACATACAACCATCAGGAGTAATCATGCCTTTGTCTTTCATTGGGTTATGACATTCTGACATGGATAGGTCGTGGAAATCCCCAGGGGGTCAAAGAGCCTTCCATATATGAATGGGGACATTCAGAATGAGACTGATGAAGAATCAGGCATATCCAGTTGGGGTACGTAGAGTGATACACATCCATTAATTCTAACTTTTCTTTGGCTGTGAATGGCCTACGTTTAGCTTTCCTCAAGAGCCTTTTACTGAGATAAGACCATGAGGAGTCCTGGGGAATCACTGAAAGACACTTTTTAAGTCAGGTTCTCCAGAAGGAGACCCCGAGGAAACAGTTTGGGAACAAGAAGTTTGTTTGGGATGTGATTCTTGGCAGTACCAGGATTGGAGTGGGCTAGTGAGTGGGAAAAGGGAAAAAGATCAGTAAAGTGTGAGTTATTTTGTAAATTACTCCTGTGAACAACTGGGATCAATCCCACTGGGGGCTCACAGAAGACACCATAGAATATGTATCAGTTACCCAACCAAAGAGTAAGTGGGTTGGGATTTTTTTCAACTCCTCAATCTGTCATGGATTTGTTGGGACATTGATTTTCTGGCACTTGCATCTTGCTCTGCATGTAGGCCAAGCATCTTCCCTCAGCCAGAAAACTAAAAATAGCCCTTAAGTAGTTGCAGTAAGAAAGTTTCATCATTTAGAGGTGATTGTTGAGGGGTTATAAGCAGTGACATCACAGCATTTACTATGGAATAGTAAATAGCTAAATAGAACATAGCTAAAATATATTTGTCCAATAAGGTAGAATACAGAAAAGATAGATTAGAACTAGATAGGCCTGGATTTGAATCTTAATCCATTTGCTTATTACTGATGTAACCTTGATTAAAGTTCTTAAATTTTTGTAGCTTAAGTGTCTTTATTATAAACAAAGACAATACCTGAATGAATGGGAAGTTATACAGTTTAAATGAGACTTTGGACATAGAGGTAGGCACTTATTACTGCCTAATGACTGGAAGTGTGTTGTTTATTTATTCAGCCAGTCACTAAATACTTATGAAATATGTATTATGTGCAGAGTTATGGTAGATATTAGAAACATGGAGATTAACGCATGTAAAACCTCATGTTTCCCACCAGGATAGATACATAATGAATAAACATATACCCATAAATATTCAACCTGCTATTGTTTTAAAGATCCTTTGTTGTGCCCTAGGCTGGCAGGCAAAGTCATCCCTTAGTCTTTCATATTTCTCCTCACTTTTTAGGGTGATTTTCCCTTTGGTAGATCCTCCCCATACCTCTCCTGGCACTTGTGTTGCCCTCTGTTGCTCAAGCCCACTCCGAATGTCTTACCCGCATCAAAGCATATGCAACAAGTTTTATTTTGTAGGGAGGTTCTCTCAGTTTATTTGTCATATTGAAAATTGTGAAGGAATTCATTCTAAGATGCTAATAGGTGGTATGGATTAATACATTACCTTCCCTGCAAATTTTTCTGTCTTTAGAATTTCAAGTTAGTAGAAGTGGCTATTTTTTAAGTCAGGAAGACTTTTATGGTGAATGACTGCTCTGAATGAACAGGAAAGAAGAACATTTTAAATGCTTGCTATTGGACGGGCATCATATCTCACTTAGTCCTCATAACTACCTTATAAGATGGGTATTAGTATCAAATATCAATATTATGTAGATAAAGTTAGATTTTAAAGAGAGGCATTGCCCAAGTTCATGCAGCCATGAACTGTGAAAATAAAAACTCAAAATCATGTCAAGCTCTAAAGTATGTGAATTTCCTAATGCTTGATGTCACCTGCCCAACAGCACTTGATAAGAACTTCTGCTCCAAATTAACTACTCAAGTAAGATGCTTATGTGACATTGGTACCGTGGGGAATATGAGAGCTTGGAATGAGTAATTAGAGTGCTTGCTTGCTTGGTGATGGTGGGTGCTGCTGGGGGTGAGGGTTCATCCTATATCCTTATAGACTGATATTTGTGTCATTGGATTATAACTTGGAGAATTAAAACTATCTATCTGAAGAAGCCACGCAAGTTAAAGAAGAGATTCTGTTCCTGTTAAGAACCAGAGATGGCACCTGGGTATAGTCTCTAGACACTGTTCCTCCAAAAGATAGAACATTCAAGTTGCCGAAAACAGCAGTGGCAGGCCTCTCAGTGCACCATGCTGGGTGAGAGGCTGGGCTGGCTTAGGAAATGGCTGGGCTAAGGGACATTTTGAAATATATGCAGTTGTATGATCTTCATGTACATACACTAGCACTACCAATAGGTGAATAGGCCAGAGAAAGAATGTGAGAATATAGAGAAAGACAAAATTCAGCCTAAAATTATGCTTTTATTGTACTAGTTTTGTGGTCTTGGGTATATTTCTTTCAACTACTTGATCCTCAGTTTTCTACAAAATTGCGATTTTATTGTCTGTGTCATCTAGCCATTATAAAGACTAACTTGATTACATGTATATTCCTTACATATTATCTAGCTTGGTTAAAAATGAAGCCAAATAAACTTTTTATGGACTTTAGCTAACTCCTTCTTTCCCTGCTAGTTATTTTCTGAACTCTTCAAGTGGTATCTTCCAATCAATCATACATCAGTCAGTCAAAGTTGCCACTTGCTGTGGACTTCAGTCCCTTTAAACTGCACAGCTATCCCTGGCCTCAGCTATTCCGACAAGCTGTCTAGATAAGATAGTATTTCTGGAATAATTAGAAGATGATGGTCAATTCAGGAATGAGAAGAAGGAACTCTTTGCTTCTCCAAGTGGGCTTGGTTAAGAGAGGTCCAGCATTAGGGTGCTCTGACTCCAAAATGTTACACAGTCAATGTGAACCACCCTTTACCCCCACTCCCACCCATTTCTCCAAAATCATACCTCCTAACTTCTTTCACATCACACAAAGGTGGCAGAGTCGGGATTCAAAGTCCAGTGTGACTCATAGAACCAGAACTCTTAAACACACAACTCCACTTGTTTAACAATTTGAATGGCCTCTCAGGTGAGATGCAGCCTGCTGGTCTACAGAAAACCAAAAGAAAACCGTGGACCTGACCCAAATGGAATGTGACTGCAGCAGCACTTGGCTCATGACTTGCCTCCAGCGCTGTTGGGTGGAATCTCACCTCAATCAATGGCTCCCTTTATTCCCTACAAATCCCAGTGTCTGTCGGTCATTGCTGGAGCTCCAGCTCAAGCCATTTATTTAGCTGTGTTCCTGGTCTTTCTAGAAATATTTCTTTCTGACATTATTCCAACAGTTCTCTTTTTTACCAATTTTCATTCTCTTTATGACCATCCCCCTCATCTGAATCTGTAACTTTATCATCTCATTTCACAGTTATCTATTTTGGAGATCACATTTTCCAAGATTCAGTATTGGACTCATGGAAGAGTATGGCCTAGGACTGTCACCTGTTTTCTTCTCCAGAAACCAACATGAATGCCAGGATAAGAGTCAGGCACTAGGGTCCATTTTTATTTATGGTAGAAATTCTTATAAAATCTGGAGGAAATTTTACTGGGTGAAATTGATTTTAGATATAAAGGTCAGTTCCTAGGTACACCCTGGGCAATTGTCACAGAATCACACACCAAATCAAGGCTACATTTTAGCCACCTTAAGATAATTCTCTGGGCTCTGCTTCTAAAATGCAACTTTGATATTTTGGTCTTTCTTCTTACACAGTTTTCTCTCTTGGACTTTTTTATATGTCCCCAAGGCTTTCATATTAAAAACATGTTTGGACTTACTGCTTGTATTTTTGACGCACATCTTCTCAAATATACTCGCTCTCTTAATATTTTGGGTCATTATCCTGACCCAAACTACAGGACAATAATGAGTATTATTATTGTTGCTGTTATTATTATGTATAACTATGCACCGTGAACTGTTCTAATTGTTCAGTTCACCACCTCTTTGATGCCTACATCAGCACTTCTCACTCAGCAACACATTGGCTCTTCACTCATTTTTGTCTCTTATTTCTCAGTGTAAGCCACTGGATTTGGCCACCAGATGTTAGGTTCCCTGTTCTCCTTGTACTGCATCTTATTCTGATTCTCCCTTAGCCTCTTAGAGCAGGTGACTTGAATTCTTAGAATTGCCTTCACACTCTGACTGTGTCTGAGAGGTACCCTAATCCCTTTTTCCTCAACTTGAGGTAGGTATATAGTTTGCTTCATCTAATTAACCCATTACAGTAGGCAGCGGGAGAACAATTTTGATTTCCTAAAGGATGATCTTTGGTCCAGATAAGGTCTTCCAACTGTTTTCATTTTTTCTCTAGAACTGGAGGGAATCATATCAACTTTAGCTCCTGTCCTTCCCTCTAGCTTCTATTCACTGGACTAGTGTTCAGCTGAGCCTAATCCAGTCCCCTTTAAAAAAAGACTGTGATGACTATCAGATAGAAAGTATTGTCTTTGAGGCCGTGGGAGAGGTGGGAGAAGACCAAGATCTGTTGGACATAGTCCCAGTCCTACAGGAACTTTCAATTTAATAAGGATAGAAGGGGACAAAAGCTCCTGGGATGCTGGGTGGGGTGAGGAGCAAAGTTCTCATTTCTCCCTAATGATTAAGTGATCCTTGAAGAATAAGTAGGTAATAACAGTAGTTAACACAAAGAGTATGTAATACAGTAAAATTTTAATTCCGGTGATCTGACATCTTATGCCTAGTTTTTAACCACTGTTTTCTAATGCCCCTGGATCATATTTAATAGTCAGAAGAAAAGACAAATTTCTTCCAGGAACACATCAAAGAAAATACAGACACAGCACTCAGAGTATGCTCAGCATGAGAGAAGCAAATGATAAGTTATTTGAAGTAGCATGAGAAGAAACTAGAAAAATATTTGAGACTGATTGCTGAGGCCTTTGAATGGTTTCATAGGAAGTTTGAGAATAATTTGATCCCTAATTGTCTCAGCGAAGTTTTACTGAGCACCTACTGAGTCTGAGGAATTATGAATGTGTTAGTGACTAAAACAGCATTAAGCAAGTGAGCAGGGGAGACTTTATGAGGGTAATTTTATTTCCGTTGTCAGGAACAAAAACAATTGAGTAAATGAATCAGACTAAGTGGAGACATGACATATTATTCTCTCAAGAAATGGGTAATGGTGGAAATTATAAAGAAAGGACTTTAGATTGAGGAGTGTGGAATGATGGAATTTGGGGAGGGTGGGAATTTTATAGGCTGAGAAGAGAAACTGGGGAAGGATAAATTGAATAAATAAGAGTGGGAATAATTCAAGAGACACTTTTATAGGACGTAGTAGCAAGTAGATGTAAAAGTGTACAGATTTAAAATTGTACAGCTAGAATGCTGAAGTAGGGACAAAGCAAAGGGTAGGTACAGGAAATACTGAGACGTGTTCTGGCCCTGGCTTCATAACTACAAGTAGATATGAAAAGCTTACAAAAGGTTTCACTGGCAACAAAGTTAATTTTTAAAAAATCTTAATGATCTGAGAGCATGTGGAGCAAAACAAGGTGGAAAGGCAAGTTCAGTATTTTCATCTTTCAAAAGGGCTGCAGGCAAGGAAAAGTCACCTAAAAGCAAAAAAGAATGCAACATGTAATTATACTGAAAAGTCAGTATTGTGTGATAAGAGAGGGCTTTCATTTTTCTGCGTTCGAATACAGGGTGTAGGTTTTCATAGGTTTGAGTTATGAAGTTGTACTTCAAGGCAATATTGTTCTGAAAACTAAGAAACTTCCTGTGAATGACCCTGGGATTTTCACTACTCAGCACTATTGACTAGCTGAAAACCACTACCAGAATCATTAACCTTTCAGAGCAATTTCCCTTGCATTAAGTACCACATCTTCTTCCTTTCCCAGCCTTTCTTCATCTCTCCTTCCTGTCTCCTGGCCGCTGCTGTTATTTTTCACATATTTCAGTAACACAGTGATCACTGTTGTGAAGATTACGATTTATTAATAGGCTTACAGCTACAAGATTATAGTAAGTCATTTATATAACTTCACTTCTTGGTAATGTATAGTATCTTTGACAGTGATATTCATAAACCAGCAAAAGTCATAATGTAAAAAATGAGTGCAGAGCAATTTATACATTAAAATACAGAAGTTTACACAGCTGTGTCAATACCAATCCCATTATGATTTTAATCCCAGTAAACTGCTATGTTTTCATCTAAGGATGGTCTAATGAATGCTCTACCCTTATTTGTCCCACATTGGAAGAAAGCGTCCAGAATTTCTCAAGGATTAACGTCATATAGCTTTTTTCTGGTTTTGGTATGGATAACTAAGCTTCTCGTGGACATGGAGAGACAGAATGTAGAAAGAAAGTTTATTGTAAAATGAAGTTGAGCTTGAATAATTAAAAAATAGTAAAGAAAAACATTTAAGGATAATAGTTGAGGCTGCAGTGTCAAAAAATACAGGGAATCAATATGTTACAAGGTGCATGGTCACAATGTTTACATAAGAGGAGTCATAAATTGCTGTCTGGGAATTTCTTGGGTTATACTGCTGAATTTTACACACTTTTAGCATTGAATTGCTGAGCTGTTTTTTTTATTTTGTACTAAGTTGATCCAACACTTTCACTAAATTTAAGTTTTTTCTCTATACCTGGGCTAAATTCTATTAATGTCCTCTTTTCATTATAATTACTTTTCTGCCTGTTTTACAATTCTGAAACAAAATTAATAGATAATAACCTAGCTACAAGCAAAATTATCAAAATTCAATATATATATTTAAATGACATTATATGGCATTAAATTATCCCTTTATTTCTCCTTTGTACTTTGGTTAAGGTATTTTACTGAATTTTTGCAATTTTGCAAATAGATGGGTTACCTACTAATTTCATTTAAGAGTACTAAAGCAAGCCAGAACTTTAGTCATCTCAAGACCCAATTGGAGCTGAAGGATCCACTCGTAGTTATTGACAGGTTTCAGTTTCTGGTAGACTGTTGGACTGATGGACTCTGATTCAGCTACATTGCCTGTACTGTAGAGTTGCACACTACATGGCAGCTTCAATCCCCTAGAGCCAAATGCCACAACAGAGGGAGAGGGGGGAGGGGAAGGAGAAAGAAGGGAAAACCAAGGGAAATCAAGGTCAGACACTGAAGATGGAAACAAAAGACTTTTGTAACCTAATCTCTGAAGTGACATCCCTTTGCTCCTGTACCATTTTATTCACTAAATAACAAGTTACTAAATCCAGCCTGCACTCAAAGGGAGGAGATTACACAAAGGATAGAACCAAAGGTAAATGTCCTTGGAGCCACCTTAAAGCCTGTGTGCCAAATATACCTCAGGAGTTTTCCCACGGCCCTCCCAAAGAAAGAAAAGGGTGGATGGAGTCATACCTTCTTTCTCCATCTCTTTGATATTTAGCACACCTCTAGGTCCTCAGTTTTGTTCATTCTTCTTTCACATTTCATTTCATGTCAGCAGGCTCCTTTAGAATACATCCCTTCTCTGGTTTTCTTTTTCAACTCTCTCAGGTTAACCTTAAGAAATTCTCTCTTGCCCTGGTCAGGTGGCCCAGTTGGTCAAAGAATCACCCTGACACACCAAACTGTGAGTTCAATCCCCGGTCAGGGCAATTACAAGAAGCAACCAATGTCTTTCCCTTCATCTCGCTCTCTAAAAATCAATCAATAATTTTTTGTTAGAAAAGAAACTCTCCAGTTTTTTTCCCCTCTTCTTTTTTCTTTTCAGGATTTATAAAAGATCCCATTCCTCAATAAGACTACCGTCCTATTTTATATATGCCAATATTAAGAAAATAATAGTTTCATATTTTTTCACATAAAAAGAAAAACATTGTGATCCCAAATTTCCATTTCAACTAATGTCCTTGAAAATTCACAGAAGTACCTTTCAGACTCTCTGCAAATATTCATGAGTTTGCTCATCTTTATTCAATTAAACACACTCTTCTCAAATTATTTTTTAGAAATAAATATAAAATACCTTATTCGATCTGTTTTATTTGTTTAACTTAGTCACTACCATTCCAGTATTTCCTAACGTATTTCAAAGACAGTGTACACTACTTACTGAGAGAGGTTTGGACATCCCAAATAACTTAACCAACATTTACAAGATGATTTATTATGGTGGAATAAGTACTACTCTAGCAGTCCAAAATCTTGATTTCTAACTTCAATTTACTGGTTCACTCACTACTAACATTACTTTGGGCAAGTGACAACAATTTGTGACACAGCTCCTAAAATCCTTGTAATTTTCTGAGTAATTGAGGTGCTAAAAGCATCTCTTATTCCAATGTTTGATTTTAACCCTGTTTGCTGACACAAGTGCTTCTAAGGCCCTTGGGCTCTTCAGAGTACTGAGTTTCTTTTTGTATGTTAATAAGGTGATTGGTGTCTGAGGGCCTCTAGATTGCCTCAGGATGGGGCCCTATCACCAGAAAGACCAAGTTAAAGTTTGGAACTTTCAGCTCCACCCTTGATCCTCTGGGGAGAAGGGTAGGGCTAGAGATTGCGTTCATAATTCAGCATGCCTATGTGATGAAGCCTTTTTAAAAACTCTTAAACTATGCAGTTTGGAGAGCTTCTGGGGAACACATTCGTGTGTCAAAAATGGAGGTGTACCCCAATTCAGTGACAGAAACCCTGTGTTCAGGATCCTTCAGGACCTCATCCTATGCAAGTCTTCATCAGGCTATTCATTTATATTCTTTATAATAAACCAGTGTACATATGTAAGTGTCCCCCTGGGTTCTGTGAGCCATTAGAGCAACGTTTTGAAACTGAAGAAGGGGTTATGAGAAGTCCTGATTTACAGCCAGCTGGACAGAAGTGCAGGTGACAACCTGGGACTTGCGACTGGTGTCTGAAGTATGTGTGTGTGAGGGGCGGGGGTCGGTGTGCAGTCTTATGTGAATGAGCTCTTAACCTATGAAGCCTGTGCTAATTTCAGATAGTTAGTTCCATAATTAAACTGTAGGGCATCCAGCTGGAGTCAGGAGAGTTGAAGAGTTGATCAGTGTTGGTTAAACACTCACACTTTTGGTGTAAAAAGTGCTATATGGGTGGAGGAAAAGAGGTGTTTCCTTTTAATCTTTCAGCTTATTTTTGATCATTTATATAAAGGAAATCACAATATCACAATAAATTCCTAAAGGATTCCTTCCAAAGAAGGGTAGAAAAATAGTTGTGAGGGTACTTTTAAAACTTTGACATGTTAGACAACTTTATGGGGTTATTATTATATTGTAACATCATTTCTGTGAATGAAGGCCTGCCAAGTTCAAAATAACTCTCATGTAAACAAACTTGGGAAAAGCAATCCATTTGTATGCTGGGCATTTTCCATATTTAAAATTCACATTTATATAGAAAAAATTGAGTAGTTCATGCATAAGGCTTGGTAGGGGAGTTGACACAGAAATATTTTTATGTGATTAAATTGTAACACTTTGCCTCAGTTATTTTTCAAATTAGATTTTCATGCCATTAAAACAGACAAGATAGAAGAAAGGGAAGTGAAGCTATGAAATCTGTCAGTACATAGATATGACCTCGGTATTATAAGGAACCTGTGAATATATAATGGTCAGCTGATGACTGTCTTTCATGTAAGGCACAACAAGTGTAAAGTTGCAACCATACAGAGATAGACAATCTAATGTGAAGTATAGAAGGAGCTGTTGATTTGATAGTTAGCTACGCAGCAAAGACCAAACTAACTAACTAAATAAATAAATAAAGCGATTAGGTGTAGTGAGCTCTCAAGATAACCTTCAATATAGACAAATCAATGCCAATATTTGCTTTTCTTCACTGACCTCATATTCTGAATAAGGACACTTTTTGTCATTTTTATTGTTATTTTATTACAGTTGTCACAGTTTTTCCCGCTTTGGCCTCCTCTGCCCATCCCAGCCAAATCAAGTCATTTTCGAGTACTCTTGCTTGTGATGCCCTTTGTGTGTCATGGGAAGCTTTTAGATGTTGCTCTGTGATGACCTCCTCAAAATGGAACTTGACCAGTAAAGTTGGTGCCAGGAGGAGGAGCTTTATTTGCTTCTGCAGAAAACCGTATGGCTCATTTGTGCAAACTGACTTTTAACAATCTGAGCTACAGCTTGAAATAGTTTTGGTATTAGCTATAAAATGCAAACCTGATTAACAATTCACTATTAAAAATTCAGATTCTAGCTGAACATAAGGTAAAGCAGAGAGCAACAAATTAGCAATACTGGTCAAAATATTGCTATATGATTGTCTAACCACTAAGCTGTATACCCCAAGCCTATATATAACTATATGTTATCTTATACATTTTATATATTATACATACCAATACATATTATATATAATATGGAGGGGGGCAGTTTTTGCAGTATGCTGACCGCAATCGCCATTGGCACCATCATCACTGACCATCCAGTCTGTGAAGCAGTATGTTGTTCTGGGTTACGCAAATAGGCTTATTGAATAAAAATATAAAATACAAAATTACTTTATAGACAAATGACGCATGTGGGAATTTTAGAGATACATAGATTTTCTTTTAATAGGTACATATTAAAGTGGGACTGGGAATTAAAAGAATAGTAAAATTTCCCTTGTATGGACTCGCTCTTCCTCAGGACTGCTCTTTTTATAGACTGTTTCCCTACAGTTTTCAATCTCTTTCTCCATCCACACAAAAGATATTCCTTCTCTCTTCATCCACACATAAAATGTTAATGTTCAAATTCTATATTTCCTTTTCTCCTTCTTCTATAGACTCTCCTTAATGCATTCCCATTGTTTAACTTCCATTTTTATGTTGACACCAAAATTTCTAGATTTATCCCAGGCATCTCTTTAGACCAGTATATTTCATTGGCTTTTATGACTCTTTATCTGTAGTGCTTAAACCTGTCATTGATTATGTGGTCTGGGCACACTTGCACCTCCTGACTTACCTCCTTACAGAAGAGGTCCTTGCCAGTGTGGCTCTATTGGTTGGCGCATCATCCTGTACACCAAAATATTGGTGGTTCAATTCCTGGTCGGTGCATGTGTGGGAGGCAACCAATTGATGTTTCTCTTTCACATCTATGTTTTTTCCCTCTCTGTCCTTTCCTCTCTCTCTAAAAGCAATAAACATTAAATTTTTAAAAAAGAAATTACAGAAGAGGTATTTTACAACAGAGTTCATCTATATTAATGTATAAAAATAAAGTTAAAGCTGAGATCATTTACTTGAAACTTTTTTTTCAAGATTTTATTTATTTATTTTTAGAGAGAAAGGGAGGGAGAAAGAGAGGGAGAGAAACATCACTGTGTGAGAGAAACACTGATAGGTTGCCTCTCTTATGCATCTCAATCAGGACCAGGCCCGCATCCCAGGCATGTGCTCTGACCCGGAATCGAACCTGCGACCTTTCGCTTTGTGGGATCATCCTCAGCCAACTGAACCTGGCAGGTCAGAGAAAAAAGTTTCTTTCTTAATAATATAGATATGTATTGCTACGAACTTCATTCTCAAAACTGCTTTAACTGCATCTCATGCATTATTATATGTTGTGCTTTTTGTTCATTTAGTAAAAAAATTTTCTAACCCCTTTTTTGATGTCTTCCTTATTTAGAAGAGTGTTATTTACCATATAATTTTTTGAGAATTTTTAAAAGATACTTCTGTTATAAATTTTTCCTATTATTCTGTTATGGTCAGAGAAAACACTTTGTCCTCAGCTCTTATAAATTTATTGAGACTTGTGTTATAGTCCACAGTATGTTCAGTGAACACATTCTGTAGTTGCTGGGTAAAGTGTTCTATAATATCCATGAAATTCAGTTGATTAATAGAATTGTTTAAATCTATATCTTTACTGATTTTATGCCCAACTGTTCTATCAGCTATTTAGAGAGGGTATTAAAAATTCAAATTATAATTATGAATAGGTCTGTATACCCTTGAAATTCTATCACTTTATTTTTTCTATAGCTGTCATTAGGTCCATAAATGTTTAGAATTGTTACATCCTCTTAATGAACTGACCCCTTCATCAGTATGAAATAAAAATATTGATCTGTAGAAATATCTTTTGCACTTGATATATTGTATTTAATATTAATATAAATAACCATTCAAGCTTTCTTTAAAAGTTACTGTAAGCCTCTAAATCTTTCTCTTTTGTTTTAACAAATGTGTGTCTTTATATTTAAATTGTATTTCTTGTAGCCAGTATAGAGTAAATTCTTGTTTTTTATCTTTAATAACCTGTATTTTGATTAAGGTGTTTATATTATTTACACTTATGTATAAAATTGATATAGTTCTGTTTAAATGAACCATCTTGATATTTGTTTTTTATTTGTCCTATTTGCTCTTACCTCTTACTTTATTTTTCCTCTTCTTATTTTTATATTACATAAGCCCAACTATTTGTTGTGTATTTTGGTGGCCGTTTTAGAGTTTATAGCATATACCTTTAATTTATCTCAGTCAGCCTTCATGTGATATCATACCATTTTACATATAATATGTGATCTTTATAACATTGTATTTTCATTTTTCCTGTCATGGCCTTTGTGCTCTTAATGTTATACATTTTAATTCTACGTGTATTACAAATTCTACAATAGTTTGTTATAATTTTTGCTTTAAAATCAATTATACTTTAAAATATTTAAATAATAAAAATATGTTATATTTACTCCTGTAGTTCTGGTGTGTTTCATTCCTTTGTGTAAATTCAGATTCTCATTGTGTGTTAGTTTTGTTCGGCCTGAGAATGCCCTTTAACACACATACATTTCTGCTGGTGATGAACACACTCAGCTGCTGTATGTCTAAAAATTTATTTTGCTTTTCTTTTGAAAGACATTTCAAGCAGTAAACAGTTATTTTTTTTGACTTTTTTTCGTGTTAATACTTTAAAACATTCCTCCAATATTTAAAGATCGCACTGTTTTGGATTAAAAAGCCTGTTTCCAATTTTTCTCTGCTCCTCTCTGTGCAATGTAGCCTTGTTCGTGGCTGTTTGGCAGGTTTTCTCATTAGCCCTCGTTAAGCAATGTAATTATTATGTGCTTCGGTGTCTTGTTACTATTTAAAAGTTTTGGTTTTTTTTTCTGCTAGGGTCCTCAGTTTCTTGGATCTTTGGACTGAAATTTTCATCAAATTTAGAAAAAACGGTTATTATTTCTTCAAATTATTTTTTGTCTTCCTTCCATACCCTACACTGCCAATCCTTAAGAGATTCTAATTACAAATGTAAATACCTACTGGAAGTTGTCTAAAGGTTATGAGGACATGTTCTTTTTTTTTTGTCCTTTTAAATTCTTGTTTTTATTTTGTATAGTTTTTATTGCTATTTTTTAAAATACATTAATTTTTTCTTTCACAATGTCTAATTGTCTTTAATACCATCCAGTACATTTTTTTCATTTTATAGTTTATACCTTTCATCTCTAAAAGCTTAATTTGGGGCTTTTTATTCCTTTATATCTTTAATTAACATGTTTCTTGAACATAAATAGCATAGTCATAATAATGATTCTAATGTCCTGTGTATTAATTCTATTTTGTCATCATTATGGGCTCTGTTCCCCCACTTGCCTTCTTTGTAAGTTTTTACTGAATGCCATCTGTTATTAATTTTACCTTGTTATATGCTGGAATTGTTATAGTCCTATAAATGCTCTTGATCAAGTAAGTTGTAAGAGCTGTTTTTATTTTTGTTTCTGAGTCTCACTTTAATCTTTTTTAGGTAGAGCCAGACTTGTATTTAGTCTAGGGTTCATTTTTCCCTACTTCTGAGGCGATACCCTTCTTAAAAATATAATTGTGTTTTCTGAATTATGCAGTTTTCTATTCTGGCTGTTGGACACAGGCACTATGCTCAGCCCTGCCTGTGTAAGTTACAGGAATTATTCCATTTATATTTATTTTTAATGCTCTTTTCCCTGACTTCAGCTACTTTCTTCACACACATGCGGAGTAGTACTCAACTGAAAACACATGAGGACACTCTCCTGCTATCACACAGTCACCTCATTTGTTTCCTGCCCATGGAAACATGGCCCTTCTTTGCCTGAGGTCCAATACCTTGAGTGTCCTCATTTTCACATATTTCATTTTACATATTTATGTTTCTTTATAGTTAAGTTAGTTGATGTAGGGATGTAAGTCTAATCCCTGTTTCCCCGTCTTGATTAGAAGTGAGTACACACACATGAAATTTTAAGACATAATTTCCTGTTCTCCATGGATATTCTTAAGCTTATCTTTTAAACTTTTTACAGTTTTACATAGGATTCCTTTTCACATTTTAATATATATCTGATTCATTCCTGTCTTGGAGGCTTCTCGGATCTGTTTCTCCACTCTCTTCTTTCAGCCGGGTCTTTAGCATGACATCAATTCTCCTTGTATGCTGTGTTAGCTTTGCCTATGAGTTAATCACTTTCCTTTTCAAATTAATGCTCAGTTTCTCTGAGGTTTAGGATCTAAGTGGTTTGCTCTAGAGATAATATGCTTTTGCTTCTGCTATGCATATAGTGGGCACAATCAGTTCAGAAGCCCTATAAGCTAAAAAAGGTGTTTGAATAGACACAGTTTATGTAAATTTTTATTTTGTTTATTTATTTTTCAATCCATTTGATGCTGATCTTCATTATTTATTTTATTTTTTATATTTATTACATTTATTGGGGTGACATTAATAAGATTATATGTCTCAATGTATATTCCTGTGATACATTATCTGTATATTACATTGTGTGTCCACCACCTGAAGTCAAATCATGTTTTGTCGCCATATGTTTGGACCTCTTTACCCTTTCCTACCCCTACTCCTCTTCCCTTTGATAACCAACGTATTTGTCTGTGTCTATGAGTTTTTTATTGTTTTTCTTGTTTGTTCATTTGTAACTGTCAGTTTTATATCCCACATATGAGTGAAATCAGTCATTTGTTACTTTAATTTTTATATCCCACATTTGAGTGATTTTACTCTTAAAAAAAAAATTGATGTCTTTGCTTTGCTCAGTGGTAAAGCAACTTTCCTAAAAGTAAATGGAGGTGGGGGATGGGTAGTTTGCATCTGGTGTATCCTTACAGGGAGGGTGTACTTTTTGGGGTTCAAGATTTAATCTGAGAGATTATCCTGTTGAAATTCCCACTCTGGAAACGGACCCAGAATTTGGGATTATACTCCTAGTGTCTTGTGAGGTCATCAAGTTAACTTTTACTAGTTTATCCTGAAGTGATAAACACAAATGTCCACATCTCTCAATAACAACTTTTTTTCCTCATTTATATTACATGCCAGCTATAAGTAAGATATACTCCTGCTTCATGTCTTCACTCTGGAATATAGATTTAAGAACCAGGTCTGCCATAAGAAATGGCATTCTTACAGACAAGGGGTACGAGGGACAAAAGAAGTATTCAATGGGTCTGAAACTTCCTCCCCTAAAGGTGTGAACACCACTGCTGCTCATCTTTCCTTGGCTAAATCAAGTCCCATGGATTTGTCTCCCAACAAGAGAGCAGAACTACATATAACCCTCTCACAGAGAGAGTCTGTCAGTTAATGTTAATAATTCAAATTTGTAATGTTTTTCACATAATTTTTTATATTTAACACTTTTTATTCATTCAAAGGGAGATTTGGTTCAAATAGCAAAATCTACCTTTTTACTAAAAACAATATTTTATTGCTTTATGTAGTTTTTAAAATTGTGGTAAAATATGTACAACATAAAATTTATGAGTTTAACCTTTTTATTAATTTATAGTTTGAGAGAGAGAGAGAGAGAGAGAGAAGACAAATCATCCATTTGTTGTTCTATTTTTTTATGCATTCATTGGTTGTGCCCTCACCAGGGATTGAACCCACAACCTTGGCATATTGTGCTGACTCTCTAATCAACTGAGTTAACCAGCGTGGGCACCAGTTAAACTGTTTTTAATTGTGCACTTCAGTGGCATTAATTACATTCACATTACTGTGCAACTATCATCACCATCCATCCCTAGGACATGTTTATCTTGCAAAATTGAATCGATGAGCCCATTAAACAATAACTCCCCTTTTCTCCCTTCCAGGAGTCCCTGGCAACCGCCATTCTACTTTCTGTGTCTATGAATTTGACTTCTCTAACTATCCTGTGTAAGTGGAATTACACATTAGCTTTTTGTTGTTGCTGTTGTTACTGGCTTATTTCACTTAGCATAATGTCTTCAAAGTTCACCTGTGTTGTAGTATGTGTTAGGATTTTATTATTTTTAAGGCTGAAAAATATTACATTGTATGTTTATATTGCATTTTGTTTAACCACTCATTTGTGAATGGACACAAGTTGCTTTTACCTTTTGGCTAGTGTGAATAATTATGCCATGAACATGTGTCAGTTAATATTGGTTTGATCCCTGCTTTCGATCCTTTAGGGTATAGCCCTAGAAGTTGAAATGTTGGATCAGATGGTAATTCAGTTTTTAATTTTTTGAGGAACTTGTACACTGTTTCCCATAGTGGCTGCATTATTTCACATTTTCACTTATAATTCACATGGATTCCACTATATCTCTATACTTGAAAACACTTATTATTTTTTTGATGCTATCCTAATGGGCATAAAGTGGTAACTCATGTGGTTTTCTCTCATTTAAAAATATTTGTTTTATTTTAAAATCACAATCAACATACAATATTGCCTTCTTGTGTTTAACATAGCGATTAGGCATTTATATAACTTACAGAGTGACCAACCTGTTAAGTGTGGTACCCATCAGACACCACATCTAGTTATTACAATGTTATTGACTATATTACCTATGCTGTGCTTTATAAACTCAGGGGCTATTTTTATAACTGACAATTTATACATCTTGATCCCTTCACCTTTTTAACCAATACCCCAAGCTCTCTCCCATCTGGCAACCATGCAAATGTTCTCTGTATCTGAGTCTGTTTCTGTTTTGTTTGTTAACTTATTTTGTTTTTTAGATTCCGCACATAAGTAACATCATATGGCATTTGCCTTTCTCTTATTTCACTTAAAATAATACCCTCCAGCACATCCATGTTGTCACAAAAGGCAAGATTTTATTCCTTTTTATGGCTGAGTAATATCTATTGTACTTACATATCACCTCTTCTTTATCCATTCATCTACTGATAAGCACTTAGGTTGCCTCCATATCTTGGCTATTTTAAATAATGCTGCAATAAACATAGGATGCGTATGTCTTTTCAAATTAGTGTTTTTTTGATTTCATCAAATAAATACTCTGAAGTGTAATTGCTGGGTCCTTCTTTGTCTCTTGTTATGGCCTTTGTTTTGAAGTCTATTTTGTCTCACATAAGTATTGCTATCCCAGATTTTTTTTTTTATTTCCATTGGCATGAAATTTATTTTTCTATCCTTTTACTTTCTGTTTGTGTGTGCCTCTCAGTCTGGAGTAGGTCTCTTGTAGGCAGCATATGAAGGACCTTGTTTTCTTATCTGTTCAGCCACCTTATTATCTTCTGATTAGAGAATTTAATCTATTTACATTTACAGTAATTATTGATAGGTATGTAGTTATTACCATTTTATTACTCATATTTTTATCTTTCTAACTTCTTGTAGAGGTCCTTTTAACCTATCTTGTAATAATGATTTGGTGGTGATGAACTCCTTTAGATTTTTATTTTCTGGGAAGCTCTTTATCTGTCCTTTGGCTCTAAATGATAGCCTTCCTGGGTAGAGTAATTTAGGTTGTAGTTCCTTGTTTTTCATCACTTTGAATATTTTGTGCCAATACCTTCTGGCCTATAAAATTTATGTTGAGAAATCAGGTGATTTGTCAGTTATCTTTCTTATAGGTACCTAATTGCATTTCTCTTGCTGCTTTTAAGATTATTTTTTTCTCTTTAACCTTTGATGTTTTGATTATGATGTGTCTTGGTGTGCACCACCTTGACTTCATCTTCTTTTGGATTCTGTGCTTCCTGGACTACATGTCTATTTTTTCACTGGGTTAGGAAAGTTTTCCATCATTATTTCTTCAAACACTTTTCAGCCCTTTGCTCTCTCTTCTCTCCATCTGGTACACCTATGATACAAATGTTGGTAAGCTTGATGTTGTCCTAGAGATGCCATAAACTACCTTCATTTTTTAAAAATTCTTTGCTGTTATTGTTATTGTTGTTCTGATTGGGTATTTTCTGCTAGCTTTTCTTCCATCATTTATTTGATCATCTGTTTCATCTAATCTAATATTGATTTCATTTAATGTATTCTTCATTTCTGACTGGTTCTGTTTTATGTTTTTTATCTCCATTTTTATGTTTTTTAAAATGTTTTCTATTTCTTTGCTATGTTTCCTATTTCTTTGTTAAAGTTTTCACTGAGTTAATTTACTCTTCTCCTAAGTTCACTGAGCATCCTTATAACCAGTGTTTTGAACTCTGAACCTGGTAGATTGCTTATCTTCATTTTATTTAGTTCTTTTTTTTCTCTCATTTGTTCTGCTCTTTCATTTGGGGCATGTTTCTTTATGTTCTCCTTTTGACTACCAACCTGTATTTTTTTATAATAGTTTTTTTTATTGTATTTTATGTCCATTACCATTTATCCACCTTATATCCTCTTCCAACTCCATCCACCCACCTCCCCTTTGCATTCACCACACTGTTAGTATTCATGAGTTCTTTTTCTTTTTATGTATTAGGTGGAGCTGCTACATCTCCCAGTCTTGGTGAAGTGGCTTTATGTAGTAGGTGTCCTGTGAGGCCCAGTGGCATAGCTTCTAGTAACCTGAGCTGGGTGCTTCATGTGTGACCCTTGTGTGGTTTACGTGTGCCTTCCTATTGTAGTTGAGCCTTGATCTGTGTTGGCATATCAATAGGAGGGACTCACCCTCAGGCAGAGTGGCTGGACATAACTATAGTGGAGGAGCCATTGTGCAGGGGTTGACCTCACAGAGAAGGATTCACTTTAGCAGGGCTCTGGTGCTTGTCAAATCTGTCCTTTGTGCATGTCGTTTTTTGGAGGTGGTTGGGTAGTAATCCTGTGTGGCCTGAAGCTGTCCACCAGGTGTGCTGGTTCTGAAGTCTCTTTGGTAGGGCTCTGGTGCAGACCAAGAACAGCTGTGTCCTATGCTCTGCCCAGAACCACCTGGTATGAGCTACAAAGGGATCTGCTGATGGTTGCCACTTGTGCTGGGGCTGGGAGTGATTGAAAGAATCTAAGCTGTTAACCGAGGTTGTCTGCCCCTCGCACCAGGATTCAGGCTATTTAGCAAGAAGTATGGGGCACACCAAGGCCAGGCACTGCATGTTTGGGTTTTGAACCTGTAAGAGAATTTAGGTGTCTTGCAGTCTTTCAAGGCCAGGCAGGTTCACTCAGGATTCAAGCAGATGGAAGAAAATTCATGGAGCTGTGGGAATGCCTGACATGCCTTTATTCAAAGGTGGGGTGATTCACACATGCCACAAGCCATGTGTTGTGCCGTGGGAAGTCCCACCTCCCTCATATACTAAATGTACATAAAGCCGGCAGAGTGCCAAGGTATTATATAACAAAGTGTGATTCTGCGTATGCAGGCCCCTTCTCAAGGCTGTGGGAATACTGCTTATTTTCAAGGCTCAAGGCTATGTGAATACTGCTTATCTTAGTTGCCCAGACATCTGGGTGAGGGAGCCTGACTGAGTCTGTTTACCTTACATTAGGAGAGTTCAAAGCATAAGCCAGACAAGCCATTTGTGTGGAAAACCACTGGAAATGGCTTGGGTGAGAGCACAAGTTGAATGGACTGGGGTCTCAGGGAATAACAAGAGGCAGGACGAACCGTGTTAGCCAGGCTGATGGAGATTCTGACTTGTTGCCAGCCTGTGCCTAAAGGTTGGGTGGGGGAGGGCTCAACAAAGGGACAATAGCTTATGCCAGCACCTCTGTCTGGGAGAAAGTTGACTCTCAATATAATTCAGTTCCTCCCCATATATTCCTGGCCCCTTTTTTCCAACTGCTGCCCTGGCATTAGAGCTAGGAGTGTGTGGAGTTCAGAGAGTGAGTCGGGGCACTTTAAGGGGAATGCCTGGGACTCGGAAAGCCTTAGGTCTCACTCAACCACAATCCCCTCCGCCACAGTACTTGCTGATTTTCACAGCCAGCAATTATGGGGACTTCTCTTCCCAGCACTGGAACCCTGTATGGGGAGACTGGTGTAGTAGGAGAGGGTGGTGTGAGCACCCCGCCACCACCCAGTGTTACAGTATTACTATGTTGGACTCTTCCCAGTACCATCTTGGGGAGAGCCATAGAGAAACTCTATATAACACTGTCAGAGGCACTGTCAGGCTTTTGGGGGAGATGGAGCACATGGAGAATAAGCCCCCCAGGTCCTGGCACTGCAGTCTGGGGGTCCACATAAAAACTCTTTTAAAAGAGAAGCTGAGAAGAGACTCAAGACTCTGCAGGGACCCTGTACTTGGGTTTGTGTGCAAGTGCATGCAGCGGTTCTGCCGACAAATAATCAGAGTGATAGAGTCACACCGAAGGGACTGTGGGAGCTGACCCAGCATGGATGGCAAACAGGGACGGTGCAGAGCGGAATTTGGCCTGAGCTTCCTGTGAAGCGGTGGGCAAGGAGCTGAATGCCTGAGTTTCCTTGCAACAAGGCCTGTCACCCTGTGGGCAGGCGAGCCCCACACCCATCTGTGGGATTACAGGCGCTGCAAATCAGTGAGGCCAGGCTCAGGAGCCCACAGGGCAAAGAAGGGAAAGGTCTGAAAGGGTCCTTTCAGAACTTCTACCAGACACCACAAGCTACACCGTTCCTTGGGCCCAGATCCACTGAAAGTGACAGGGCAGGGAGATTAGAGACAGGTGTGACAAGGGGTGTTCACGGTCCCACCCAGCCTTGGCTCTTAGACAGAGCTGCCATCTCTGCCGAGTAGGAAGGAGTTGTCCATTTGCACAGATTGGCCCCTCATGGGAAAACAACAGGTAATTCACCAGAAACCATACATTATTTGAAATAATCTGGGACAGACCAAGGCTTGATGAGGGGGCATGGAAACACTCCAACCATCTTCCCTGAAGACTGAACAGCACCCCTCAAATGTGACCCAGGGTCCCTACCCTCCAAATCGTACCAGAAGCCCCATCTGGAGGAAGGTAGAGATGGTACTGGCAGTGCTCTTGGGTCATTAAATAACCACTCCCAGGCCCTGTCCTGATGGAAAGCTGGCGGGACAGTACAGTGGGGACCAGCCAAGCCTGAAGGACATAGTCATAGACTGTGGATCGCTGGTAATCTAGAACAGGCAGCCTAGGACCAGTCTAGGACACCATCTGACATTACCCGGGGCAGATCCAGAAAGGGAACACAGTGTAAAACTCTAGGTTCTGCTGAGATGAACTCCAGTGTGTTCTTCTTTGTTATTTGTGTTATTTTTTCACCTGCATAGCTTTTTAACATTCATTTCTTTTCCTTCAAGTTTGTTCTTATTATTTCACCAGTTTCTTCATTATAGTTTATTGCAAATATGATATTTTAATCCTCCCATCTCTTACCTCATTTTGCCTTCTTCCTTCCCCTTCTTAATCTGTTTTAAATTTAATTTTTTCACTTGCTACAACTTGTTTCTATTCTGCACTCTTATTATTAACCCCCTTCAGCCTCTCAAAACCATTTTTCTTGTCATTAGTCACCTCATACTATTTTTCCCATTCTTAACATACCCTTATTCTCTCCCCACCTTTATTAATCTTTGCTTTTTGGTTGTTGATATGGTGGTGGTTGTTGTATTTCTTCTATTTTATTTCTAGATCTTCACTAATTTTGTATTTCAAATCTTAAATTTTACTGATCTCCTCTCCTGCTCCATTTTG